>JAJTUV010003387.1:0-124978 GCA_021653895.1 Mastomys natalensis | reverse complement strand
TGGCCTCAAGAAATCAAGGATACCTACTCATACTACTCATATTGGTAAGGACCATCTTCTTTATACTCCACCCATTCCAATGCTCTCATGGATCCAGAAATAGTGTTTTACCCGTTATCTGGGCATTCCTTAGCATAATAAAGATGACATATGAAATTAGCCATCATGTTTTCTGTATGATAAACCCTACACTGAAACCAACACGTGCCTATTACCCCAGCACTCAAGAAACCAAAGCAGGAGGATCATGAGCTGAAGGTCAGCCTAGGCTATTGACTGATATCATGGGCTATCTTGAGTTAAATATTGAAACCTAATCTCAAGAAGAGTAGTAGTAGTAGCAGCAGTCGTAGCAGTAGTAGTTGTTGTAATCATTATTATTATTTGCCCTATGCTACTCACTGGGAATAGAGGAATAATGCAAGCAAGAGAAAGAGGACTCACCGCTTTGTAAGGAAGACAGTCTGAAAACAGTTACACGACAAACTAGATGTAGAAGGCAGTTGTTGAGGTATGCTCCTATAACCTCAGCCCTTAGAGGCCAAGATAGAAGGGTCAGAAGCTCAAGGCCAACCTAGCTTAAATAGGGTAGCCCAAGGGACATGAGACCTTGGCTCAAATGGAAAAAATATTAAGGGAGAAGGAATGCCGGGGAGGGGTAGAGAACCTGACAGAGAACGGGAGATGGAGAGAAAAAGAGAAAACAAAAGGGACTAGATAGCCATGTGGCTCAGGGGTAGAGCTCCTGCCCTGTTTAAGAAGCTTCGCTTGGGCTGGCCCTGAACTCGTGATCCTCCTGCCTCTGCCTCCTTCAGCAAATCCTACCAGTGTGCACCAACACAACTGGCATCCATGAGAGGGGAGGCCCTTGGTCCTGTGGAGGCTTGATGCCCCAGTGTAGGGAAATGCTAGAGGAGTGAGGCAGGAGTGAGTGGGTGGGTGGGTGGGTGGGGGAGCACCCTCATAGAAGCAGGGGTGGGGGGTGGAATAGGGGGGATAACATTTGAGATATAAATAAATAAACTATCCAATAAAAAAGAAGCTTCACTTAAGAGTCGCAAAGCCAAACTTCAGGCAGAGCTCAGGGAATGGGGGTGAGGGTGGGAGGAAGGATTGTAGGAACCAGAGAGGTCAAGGACACCACAAGGACACCGCCCACAGAATCAACTAAGCTGGGCGCTCATACGGGGCTCACTGAGACAAAAGTGATAATCAGGGAGTCTGTGTGGGCCTGACCTAGGCTCTCTGCATATATGTTAGAGTTGTGTTGAGGGGGATTCCCACAGTGGGAGTGGGGATGTCTCTAACTCTTTTGCCTGCCTCTGGGACCCTTTCCTTCTAGTAGGTCTCCTCATCTAGCCTCAATAGGAGAGGAGGGGCCTAGTCTAATTGCATTGATTTTCCGTGGCTGTTTGATATCTATAGGAGACCTCTCCTTTTATAAAGAGAAACAGCGGAGTGAATTTGGGGAGGGGAGGTAGGGGGCGAAGAACTAGGAGGAGAGTAGGGAGTGGAAACTGCCGTTGGGATGTAATGTTGATTCATCAAAATAAACAATAAAAAGATGCTTTGCTTAGTCAGGTGGTGGCGGCACACACCTTTAATCCCAGTACTCAGGAGGCAGAGGCAGGCGGCTCTCTGTTGGTTTGATATTAGCCTGGTGGTCTTCAGAGCTAGTTTAGAACAACCAGGGCTGTTACACAGAGAAACCCTGTCTTGTCTGGGGGGAAGAACGCCTCAGCTCTGAGATCCATCTCTAGGACCAAAAAAGGAAGAAGAAGAAGACAAAACCAGACACAACTAGACACAACGGCAATTCATTCCAAAGTACAGTGCTTTGTAAAGAGATAAAGTGATGGACTATCCCAGTCTTGTAGAGCAGAGGTTCCCCCCACCCACCCAAGCAAGGGTAAGCCGGACCAAGAACAAGGAAGTAGTTCAGGTAAAGGGGACTGAAGGAAAAATGACTTCGACTTCGAGATCAGGAGGAGCCAGGCCTGTCAGGGAACTGGAAGGCCACTGTAGCTAGATGTTACACTCCTGGGACTTGTTGATCAAACTTTGTACTTACGCCATGATTTTTCAAGTTCCCTCTGTTCTAGTCTAGCCTGAGTAGCTTGGGGAGACATTGTCTCAAAGGAAAAAAAAAAAAAAAAGAAAGGAGAACTCAGGGTGCAGCCTAGTGGTAGGGCACTTGCTTACCACCTACAAGGCCCCGGGTTTGATCTAACACAGCACAGGAAAGAGAAAAAGAGACTGAGAAAAAGACATGCCTTAAGTGTTGAAAAGGAATGGGTGTCTCAAAATGATGGAATTATTGATACTTTCGAGGTTGCATTATTTTATTTAAAGACAAAGGAGGTTTATTTTTGACTTTAGTTTTTTTTTTTTTTTTTTTCCCTGAAGTGCTAGGCAAAGAACCCAGAGTCTCACACTGGTTGGACAAGTACTCTTAACATTAAGCTACACCCCAGCCAAGTTTATTGATTTTTAAGGTCAAATGTTCCCTGAAAGGGACTGTGTTTCCGGTGCCTTGAAACCCAGCACTTGGGAGGTAATACAGAAACACAAAGTGCCTGAAGCTCATTGGCCAGCCTAGTCTCAAAAAACTGATGGTGGACAACGATCAAGGAAAGAGACTCAAGACTGGGGCTAAAGAAATAGCTCAGTGGTTATTGTTAGATTTGGCTCGCAGCTTAGAACAGACAATACCAGACCAAAGGTATGGTTATTCCTACCTTTGGTAGGTGGTAAGCAGGTAAGAAGGCGAGGGCGGTTATTCAGGACAGGGGGCAAAAGTGGGGAGAGAAACGGGAGAAAATGGCGGAGAGAAAGGAAGCAAGGTCAGGGAGTTCTGCCTAGTTATATAGGCGGTGACGTAGCCTTTTCCCAGGTAAAGGTGAGGTAGCCAGGTGGATTCTGGGAGTGTATGGCCTTGCCTTGGCAATGATGTAGGGTCGCCTCTGTCACCTGGATGTAATGTCACTGAGTTCGGGCCTGATACCAACAGTTATGAATACTTACCAGCAGATGACCTGGGTTCAGTCCTTAGCGTCCACACAGTGGAGCTCTAGTTCCAAGGCATCCAATGACCTCTCCTGACCTCCACTGTCACTGCACATGCATGGTGCTCATACGATCACTATCACTCAGACAAACATACACAAAAACAATTACATGGTTGTTTTTTTGTAATACACCTCACATCGATCTCTGTCTTCTACAGACAGTTGCACACATAACACAAACACAAGTATGTGCAACACACACACACGCGCACACACACACATACACACACACACACACACACAGCACATCACATCACATAACAGAAAATTTCCCGTATTTTCTTGTTGAATTGCAGCTTTTTAAAATCTGTCTTTGCCCCTTGGCTGGTGTGGTGACTTGAATAGGAATAGCCCCCATAGACTCGTATATTTGAATGCTCACCCATTAGGAAGCAGCCCCACTTGAGAGGGATTAGGAAGAATTGCCTGGTTGGAGAAAGTATTAGTTGAGGTGGGCTTTGGGTTTTCATAAACCCAAGCCAGGCCCAGTGACTCACTCTTCCTGTTGCCCTCAGCTCCTTCTTCAACACCCTGTCTGCCTGCGCATTGCCACGCTTCCCACCATGATGACTATGGACTAAACCTCTAAAACTGTAAGCCAGCCCCATAAGAGATGCCTTGGTCCTTGGTCCTGGTGTCTCTTCGCAGCAACAGAGCACTAAGAGACAGCTGTGAACTACTACATGGAGCAGAGTCTATGAACTGCCTTTGTTCCTAGCTTAAATAGATATTTACAACTAACGTAGAGTAGATAATTTTTTTTCCTTTTTATTTATTTATTTATTTATTTATTTATTTATTTTTTCAGAGACAGGGTTTCTCTGTGTAGCCCGGGCTGTCCTGGAGCTCACTCTGTAGACCAGGCTGTCCTCGATGTCCTCGAACTCAGAAATCCGCCTGCCTCTGCACTTGGCCTCCCAAGGTCTGGGATCAAAGGCGTGTGCCACCACCGGCTGGCCAAAGTTTTTTGTTGTTGTTTTGTTTTTTTTTTCCCAGGCAGACGGTCTCCTCTGACTCCAGAGCGTGGCGACTTCCGCTGGCCGGCTTGTGCTTTTCCTCTAGTTTTGTGTTTTGTTTTTTCTTGTGAGCAAGCACAAGCACGGGTTGTATTCGAACTCGGTCAGGAGAAACAGACGGCCGCCTCGGACTCCAGAGCGCTGTTACTTCACCGGGGCGCCACCGCTGGCCGGCCTGTGCCTTTCTTCTAGTTTTCTGTTTGTTTGTTTGTTTTCTTGTGAGCAAGCACAGGCTGGATTCGAACTTGGCCAGGAGAAACAGACGGCCGCCTCGGACTCCAGAGCCAGGCGACTGCAGCGGTGCGCCACCGCTGGCCGGGTTTTTTCCTTCCCACACCCCCTGCGCGCCCCCCCACACACACACACCCCACCCCCCAAGCAAGCACAGGCTGTATTCGAACTCAGGAGAGATGGCAGCCCAGGAGAGACCGCCGCCTTGGACTCCAGAGCGCCACCGCTGGCCGGCTTGTGCTTTTCTTCTAAACTCTGGCCCTCAAGAAATCAGAGGATACCTACTCATACCTACTCATATTGGTAAGGACCATCTTCTTTATACTCCACCCATTCCAATGCTCTCATGGATCCAGAAATAGTGTTTTACCCGTTATCTGGGCATTCCTTAGCATAATAAAGATGACATATGAAATTAGCCATCATGTTTTCTGTATGATAAACCCTACACTGAAACCAACACGTGCCTATTACCCCAGCACTCAAGAAACCAAAGCAGGAGGATCATGAGCTGAAGGTCAGCCTAGGCTATTGACTGATATCATGGGCTATCTTGAGTTAAATATTGAAACCTAATCTCAAGTAAGTAGTAGTAGTAGTAGCAGCAGTCGTAGCAGTAGTAGTTGTTGTAATCATTATTATTATTTGCCCTATGCTACTCACTGGGAATAGAGGAATAATGCAAGCAAGAGAAAGAGGACTCACCGCTTTGTAAGGAAGACAGTCTGAAAACAGTTACACGACAAACTAGATGTAGAAGGCAGTTGTTGAGGTATGCTCCTATAACCTCAGCCTTAGAGGCCAAGATAGAAGGGTCAGAAGCTCAAGGCCAACCTAGCTTAAATAGGGTAGCCCAAGGGACATGAGACCTTGGCTCAAATGGAAAAAATATTAAGGGAGAAGGAATGCCGGGGAGGGGTAGAGAACCTGACAGAGAACGGGAGATGGAGAGAAAAAGAGAAAACAAAAGGGACTAGATAGCCATGTGGCTCAGGGGTAGAGCTCCTGCCCTGTTTAAGAAGCTTCGCTTGGGCTGGCCCTGAACTCGTGATCCTCCTGCCTCTGCCTCCTTCAGCAAATCCTACCAGTGTGCACCAACACAACTGGCATCCATGAGAGGGGAGGCCCTTGGTCCTGTGGAGGCTTGATGCCCCAGTGTAGGGAAATGCTAGAGGAGTGAGGCAGGAGTGAGTGGGTGGGTGGGTGGGTGGGGGAGCACCCTCATAGAAGCAGGGGTGGGGGGTGGAATAGGGGGGATAACATTTGAGATATAAATAAATAAACTATCCAATAAAAAAGAAGCTTCACTTAAGAGTCGCAAAGCCAAACTTCAGGCAGAGCTCAGGGAATGGGGGTGAGGGTGGGAGGAAGGATTGTAGGAACCAGAGAGGTCAAGGACACCACAAGGACACCGCCCACAGAATCAACTAAGCTGGGCGCTCATACGGGGCTCACTGAGACAAAAGTGATAATCAGGGAGTCTGTGTGGGCCTGACCTAGGCTCTCTGCATATATGTTAGAGTTGTGTTGAGGGGGATTCCCACAGTGGGAGTGGGGATGTCTCTAACTCTTTTGCCTGCCTCTGGGACCCTTTCCTTCTAGTAGGTCTCCTCATCTAGCCTCAATAGGAGAGGAGGGGCCTAGTCTAATTGCATTGATTTTCCGTGGCTGTTTGATATCTATAGGAGACCTCTCCTTTTATAAAGAGAAACAGCGGAGTGAATTTGGGGAGGGGAGGTAGGGGGCGAAGAACTAGGAGGAGAGTAGGGAGTGGAAACTGCCGTTGGGATGTAATGTTGATTCATCAAAATAAACAATAAAAAGATGCTTTGCTTAGTCAGGTGGTGGCGGCACACACCTTTAATCCCAGTACTCAGGAGGCAGAGGCAGGCGGCTCTCTGTTGGTTTGATATTAGCCTGGTGGTCTTCAGAGCTAGTTTAGAACAACCAGGGCTGTTACACAGAGAAACCCTGTCTTGTCTGGGGGGAAGAACGCCTCAGCTCTGAGATCCATCTCTAGGACCAAAAAAGGAAGAAGAAGAAGACAAAACCAGACACAACTAGACACAACGGCAATTCATTCCAAAGTACAGTGCTTTGTAAAGAGATAAAGTGATGGACTATCCCAGTCTTGTAGAGCAGAGGTTCCCCCCACCCACCCAAGCAAGGGTAAGCCGGACCAAGAACAAGGAAGTAGTTCAGGTAAAGGGGACTGAAGGAAAAATGACTTCGACTTCGAGATCAGGAGGAGCCAGGCCTGTCAGGGAACTGGAAGGCCACTGTAGCTAGATGTTACACTCCTGGGACTTGTTGATCAAACTTTGTACTTACGCCATGATTTTTCAAGTTCCCTCTGTTCTAGTCTAGCCTGAGTAGCTTGGGGAGACATTGTCTCAAAGGAAAAAAAAAAAAAAAAGAAAGGAGAACTCAGGGTGCAGCCTAGTGGTAGGGCACTTGCTTACCACCTACAAGGCCCCGGGTTTGATCTAACACAGCACAGGAAAGAGAAAAAGAGACTGAGAAAAAGACATGCCTTAAGTGTTGAAAAGGAATGGGTGTCTCAAAATGATGGAATTATTGATACTTTCGAGGTTGCATTATTTTATTTAAAGACAAAGGAGGTTTATTTTTGACTTTAGTTTTTTTTTTTTTTTTTTCCCTGAAGTGCTAGGCAAAGAACCCAGAGTCTCACACTGGTTGGACAAGTACTCTTAACATTAAGCTACACCCCAGCCAAGTTTATTGATTTTTAAGGTCAAATGTTCCCTGAAAGGGACTGTGTTTCCGGTGCCTTGAAACCCAGCACTTGGGAGGTAATACAGAAACACAAAGTGCCTGAAGCTCATTGGCCAGCCTAGTCTCAAAAACTGATGGTGGACAACGATCAAGGAAAGAGACTCAAGACTGGGGCTAAAGAAATAGCTCAGTGGTTATTGTTAGATTTGGCTCGCAGCTTAGAACAGACAATACCAGACCAAAGGTATGGTTATTCCTACCTTTGGTAGGTGGTAAGCAGGTAAGAAGGCGAGGGCGGTTATTCAGGACAGGGGGCAAAAGTGGGGAGAGAAACGGGAGAAAATGGCGGAGAGAAAGGAAGCAAGGTCAGGGAGTTCTGCCTAGTTATATAGGCGGTGACGTAGCCTTTTCCCAGGTAAAGGTGAGGTAGCCAGGTGGATTCTGGGAGTGTATGGCCTTGCCTTGGCAATGATGTAGGGTCGCCTCTGTCACCTGGATGTAATGTCACTGAGTTCGGGCCTGATACCAACAGTTATGAATACTTACCAGCAGATGACCTGGGTTCAGTCCTTAGCGTCCACACAGTGGAGCTCTAGTTCCAAGGCATCCAATGACCTCTCCTGACCTCCACTGTCACTGCACATGCATGGTGCTCATACGATCACTATCACTCAGACAAACATACACAAAAACAATTACATGGTTGTTTTTTTGTAATACACCTCACATCGATCTCTGTCTTCTACAGACAGTTGCACACATAACACAAACACAAGTATGTGCAACACACACACACGCGCACACACACACATACACACACACACACACACACAGCACATCACATCACATAACAGAAAATTTCCCGTATTTTCTTGTTGAATTGCAGCTTTTTAAAATCTGTCTTTGCCCCTTGGCTGGTGTGGTGACTTGAATAGGAATAGCCCCCATAGACTCGTATATTTGAATGCTCACCCATTAGGAAGCAGCCCCACTTGAGAGGGATTAGGAAGAATTGCCTGGTTGGAGAAAGTATTAGTTGAGGTGGGCTTTGGGTTTTCATAAACCCAAGCCAGGCCCAGTGACTCACTCTTCCTGTTGCCCTCAGCTCCTTCTTCAACACCCTGTCTGCCTGCGCATTGCCACGCTTCCCACCATGATGACTATGGACTAAACCTCTAAAACTGTAAGCCAGCCCCATAAGAGATGCCTTGGTCCTTGGTCCTGGTGTCTCTTCGCAGCAACAGAGCACTAAGAGACAGCTGTGAACTACTACATGGAGCAGAGTCTATGAACTGCCTTTGTTCCTAGCTTAAATAGATATTTACAACTAACGTAGAGTAGATAATTTTTTTTCCTTTTTATTTATTTATTATTTATTTATTATTTATTTATTTTTTCAGAGACAGGGTTTCTCTGTGTAGCCCGGGCTGTCCTGGAGCTCACTCTGTAGACCAGGCTGTCCTCGATGTCCTCGAACTCAGAAATCCGCCTGCCTCTGCACTTGGCCTCCCAAGGTCTGGGATCAAAGGCGTGTGCCACCACCGGCTGGCCAAAGTTTTTTGTTGTTGTTTTGTTTTTTTTTTCCCAGGCAGAACGGTCTCCTCTGACTCCAGAGCGTGGCGACTTCCGCTGGCCGGCTTGTGCTTTTCCTCTAGTTTTGTGTTTTGTTTTTTCTTGTGAGCAAGCACAAGCACGGGTTGTATTCGAACTCGGTCAGGAGAAACAGACGGCCGCCTCGGACTCCAGAGCGCTGTTACTTCACCGGGGCGCCACCGCTGGCCGGCCTGTGCCTTTCTTCTAGTTTTCTGTTTGTTTGTTTGTTTTCTTGTGAGCAAGCACAGGCTGGATTCGAACTTGGCCAGGAGAAACAGACGGCCGCCTCGGACTCCAGAGCCAGGCGACTGCAGCGGTGCGCCACCGCTGGCCGGGTTTTTTCCTTCCCACACCCCCTGCGCGCCCCCCCACACACACACACCCCACCCCCCAAGCAAGCACAGGCTGTATTCGAACTCAGGAGAGATGGCAGCCCAGGAGAGACCGCCGCCTTGGACTCCAGAGCGCCACCGCTGGCCGGCTTGTGCTTTTCTTCTAAACTCTGGCCCTCAAGAAATCAGAGGATACCTACTCATACCTACTCATATTGGTAAGGACCATCTTCTTTATACTCCACCCATTCCAATGCTCTCATGGATCCAGAAATAGT
The DNA here is from genome assembly GCA_021653895.1 of Mastomys natalensis. NCBI lineage: Eukaryota > Metazoa > Chordata > Mammalia > Rodentia > Muridae > Mastomys > Mastomys natalensis. The sequence continues at coordinate 115,724 of JAJTUV010003387.1, read as the reverse complement.
GTTTTACCCGTTATCTGGGCATTCCTTAGCATAATAAAGATGACATATGAAATTAGCCATCATGTTTTCTGTATGATAAACCCTACACTGAAACCAACACGTGCCTATTACCCCAGCACTCAAGAAACCAAAGCAGGAGGATCATGAGCTGAAGGTCAGCCTAGGCTATTGACTGATATCATGGGCTATCTTGAGTTAAATATTGAAACCTAATCTCAAGTAAGTAGTAGTAGTAGTAGCAGCAGTCGTAGCAGTAGTAGTTGTTGTAATCATTATTATTATTTGCCCTATGCTACTCACTGGGAATAGAGGAATAATGCAAGCAAGAGAAAGAGGACTCACCGCTTTGTAAGGAAGACAGTCTGAAAACAGTTACACGACAAACTAGATGTAGAAGGCAGTTGTTGAGGTATGCTCCTATAACCTCAGCCCTTAGAGGCCAAGATAGAAGGGTCAGAAGCTCAAGGCCAACCTAGCTTAAATAGGGTAGCCCAAGGGACATGAGACCTTGGCTCAAATGGAAAAAATATTAAGGGAGAAGGAATGCCGGGGAGGGGTAGAGAACCTGACAGAGAACGGGAGATGGAGAGAAAAAGAGAAAACAAAAGGGACTAGATAGCCATGTGGCTCAGGGGTAGAGCTCCTGCCCTGTTTAAGAAGCTTCGCTTGGGCTGGCCCTGAACTCGTGATCCTCCTGCCTCTGCCTCCTTCAGCAAATCCTACCAGTGTGCACCAACACAACTGGCATCCATGAGAGGGAGGCCCTTGGTCCTGTGGAGGCTTGATGCCCCAGTGTAGGGAAATGCTAGAGGAGTGAGGCAGGAGTGAGTGGGTGGGTGGGTGGGTGGGGGAGCACCCTCATAGAAGCAGGGGTGGGGGGTGGAATAGGGGGGATAACATTTGAGATATAAATAAATAAACTATCCAATAAAAAAGAAGCTTCACTTAAGAGTCGCAAAGCCAAACTTCAGGCAGAGCTCAGGGAATGGGGGTGAGGGTGGGAGGAAGGATTGTAGGAACCAGAGAGGTCAAGGACACCACAAGGACACCGCCCACAGAATCAACTAAGCTGGGCGCTCATACGGGGCTCACTGAGACAAAAGTGATAATCAGGGAGTCTGTGTGGGCCTGACCTAGGCTCTCTGCATATATGTTAGAGTTGTGTTGAGGGGGATTCCCACAGTGGGAGTGGGGATGTCTCTAACTCTTTTGCCTGCCTCTGGGACCCTTTCCTTCTAGTAGGTCTCCTCATCTAGCCTCAATAGGAGAGGAGGGGCCTAGTCTAATTGCATTGATTTTCCGTGGCTGTTTGATATCTATAGGAGACCTCTCCTTTTATAAAGAGAAACAGCGGAGTGAATTTGGGGAGGGGAGGTAGGGGGCGAAGAACTAGGAGGAGAGTAGGGAGTGGAAACTGCCGTTGGGATGTAATGTTGATTCATCAAAATAAACAATAAAAAGATGCTTTGCTTAGTCAGGTGGTGGCGGCACACACCTTTAATCCCAGTACTCAGGAGGCAGAGGCAGGCGGCTCTCTGTTGGTTTGATATTAGCCTGGTGGTCTTCAGAGCTAGTTTAGAACAACCAGGGCTGTTACACAGAGAAACCCTGTCTTGTCTGGGGGAAGAACGCCTCAGCTCTGAGATCCATCTCTAGGACCAAAAAAGGAAGAAGAAGAAGACAAAACCAGACACAACTAGACACAACGGCAATTCATTCCAAAGTACAGTGCTTTGTAAAGAGATAAAGTGATGGACTATCCCAGTCTTGTAGAGCAGAGGTTCCCCCCACCCACCCAAGCAAGGGTAAGCCGGACCAAGAACAAGGAAGTAGTTCAGGTAAAGGGGACTGAAGGAAAAATGACTTCGACTTCGAGATCAGGAGGAGCCAGGCCTGTCAGGGAACTGAAGGCCACTGTAGCTAGATGTTACACTCCTGGGACTTGTTGATCAAACTTTGTACTTACGCCATGATTTTTCAAGTTCCCTCTGTTCTAGTCTAGCCTGAGTAGCTTGGGGAGACATTGTCTCAAAGGAAAAAAAAAAAAAAGAAAGGAGAACTCAGGGTGCAGCCTAGTGGTAGGGCACTTGCTTACCACCTACAAGGCCCCGGGTTTGATCTAACACAGCACAGGAAAGAGAAAAAGAGACTGAGAAAAAGACATGCCTTAAGTGTTGAAAAGGAATGGGTGTCTCAAAATGATGGAATTATTGATACTTTCGAGGTTGCATTATTTTATTTAAAGACAAAGGAGGTTTATTTTTGACTTTAGTTTTTTTTTTTTTTTTCCCTGAAGTGCTAGGCAAAGAACCCAGAGTCTCACACTGGTTGGACAAGTACTCTTAACATTAAGCTACACCCCAGCCAAGTTTATTGATTTTTAAGGTCAAATGTTCCCTGAAAGGGACTGTGTTTCCGGTGCCTTGAAACCCAGCACTTGGGAGGTAATACAGAAACACAAAGTGCCTGAAGCTCATTGGCCAGCCTAGTCTCAAAAACTGATGGTGGACAACGATCAAGGAAAGAGACTCAAGACTGGGGCTAAAGAATAGCTCAGTGGTTATTGTTAGATTTGGCTCGCAGCTTAGAACAGACAATACCAGACCAAAGGTATGGTTATTCCTACCTTTGGTAGGTGGTAAGCAGTAAGAAGGCGAGGGCGGTTATTCAGGACAGGGGCAAAAGTGGGGAGAGAAACGGGAGAAAATGGCGGAGAGAAAGGAAGCAAGGTCAGGGAGTTCTGCCTAGTTATATAGGCGGTGACGTAGCCTTTTCCCAGGTAAAGGTGAGGTAGCCAGGTGGATTCTGGGAGTGTATGGCCTTGCCTTGGCAATGATGTAGGGTCGCCTCTGTCACCTGGATGTAATGTCACTGAGTTCGGGCCTGATACCAACAGTTATGAATACTTACCAGCAGATGACCTGGGTTCAGTCCTTAGCGTCCACACAGTGGAGCTCTAGTTCCAAGGCATCCAATGACCTCTCCTGACCTCCACTGTCACTGCACATGCATGGTGCTCATACGATCACTATCACTCAGACAAACATACACAAAAACAATTACATGGTTGTTTTTTTGTAATACACCTCACATCGATCTCTGTCTTCTACAGACAGTTGCACACATAACACAAACACAAGTATATGCAACACACACACACGGCACACACACACACACAGACACACACACACACAGCACATCACATCAACAGAAAATTTCCCGTATTTTCTTGTTGAATTGCAGCTTTTTAAAATCTGTCTTTGCCCCTTGGCTGGTGTGGTGACTTGAATAGGAATAGCCCCCATAGACTCGTATATTTGAATGCTCACCCATTAGGAAGCAGCCCCACTTGAGAGGGATTAGGAAGAATTGCCTGTTGGAGAAAGTATTAGTTGAGGTGGGCTTTGGGTTTTCATAAACCCAAGCCAGGCCCAGTGACTCACTCTTCCTGTTGCCCTCAGCTCCTTCTTCAACACCCTGTCTGCCTGCGCATTGCCACGCTTCCCACCATGATGACTATGGACTAAACCTCTAAAACTGTAAGCCAGCCCCATAAGAGATGCCTTGGTCCTTGGTCCTGGTGTCTCTTCGCAGCAACAGAGCACTAAGAGACAGCTGTGAACTACTACATGGAGCAGAGTCTATGAACTGCCTTTGTTCCTAGCTTAAATAGATATTTACAACTAACGTAGAGTAGATAATTTTTTTTCCTTTTTTTTTTTTTTTTGTTTTTTTTTTTTTTCAGAGACAGGGTTTCTCTGTGTAGCCCGGGCTGTCCTGGAGCTCACTCTGTAGACCAGGCTGTCCTCATGCAACTCAGAAATCGCCTGCCTCTGCACTTGGCCTCCCAAGGTCTGGGATCAAAGGCGTGTGCCACCACAGCCCGGCAAGTGAAAGATTCTTAAAGAACCAAGATAGACCACAGCTCCTAATAAATTATATCTAAGGACAATCTCTGGCTTCCCACATGCATATGTTTTAATGGTGTCATGATAAACCTTAACAAATCCTGTTAGACCCTGACCAAGGAACTTCTCATTCCCTAAGACTTGCTGAAATCCCCTGCCCCTGTGTTAAAAATGCAGCCCATTCCCCCTCCCTCCTGTTGCCTAACTCAGCCCCCTAACAGCCAGAGCAGGGCAGTTCCTGAAGATAAATCATCCTTGTCTGGACAAACAAGTCCAGGAAGTAGAAACTGTAGACTCCTGTGGCGCATTTAATTTTCCATCCTCCCAACCCTCTGTATACACTCCAAAGACCACTACCCCTTCTCAGGCAGTCCTGGTCCTCCAGGAGAGTGTCTACCCATTGCTGTTTGTTCTGAGATCAGCCTGGTCTACTGCTTTTTGTCTCTCTATCAGAGCCCCAGACATCTAACAAATGGCAAGATCACACTTGGCAGAGATTTGGAAGTAAGCAACAGTAACTCCCTTATATTATATGCTGGTTTGCCTGAAAAAGCAGCATAAATATTGTCCCTTGACGGGTATCGGCTCTGCCAGAGCTCATGGAAATATGTTGAGCATATAAAATCCCAGCATAAATCTGGAATCAACCCTGGAAAGATCACTGTGTGGCCAGGACTCCACATTTGAAGACACTTGATGCATTCGGTAGATAAAACAGAAAAGACCACCAAAGTCAGAAATAAACTAAAAGCAAATTTATTCACCCCTGAAAATGCTTCTAACAGGGTTAGGGTCAGGCTGGGAAGCTGACAGCAACAACTGAAAGGTAGAGCAGCCCCTTAAAGCACAAACCCTGGAGCAGATGTTCAGGGATAATAAGAAGGAATTCGTAAACGGTAGGGTTAATTCTTGAGCCCATGGTGCGATCTTAAGGAAATGGGAGAGGTCAAGGCATTCTAAGCAGAGGTTTACTCAATGTTATGGGCCTTGCAAACCAGTGGTTTTACCAACAGAAAATGAAGGTAGAGGCCCTGGCACGCTGCAGAGTATCCTGGGGCTCTTCTTTCTTGTTTTTTTCTTTCATTTGGGGAGGAAGTGTGCAAGACAGGGTTCTCGTAGTAGCCTTGGCTTCCTAATCTTCACTCTTTACCATGGGGGGCGATTCAAAATCACCTGCGTTTCCTCAATGCTGGGTTGAAGGCGTGCGCACACAGCCCGGCCTCATTTCTGTATTTCCATTGATGCCTAGTCTCGGAAAATTCCAGTCGCACCCTGTCCATACTTGCTTACCTGTCTTTAATTGATCTGAGTACTCAAATTCCTTCTTCCTCTCAATAACTCAAGCAGTAATAAAAAAAATAATTCCTTAGCACCAGCTGCGTTGGCCAATCGATAAAGTCCCGCTTAGCCAGGGCGCTCCTTGCCTGAGTTCTCGCCTCTGTCTAGGGCGCTGGGTAACAATATAAAAAAAAAAAAAAAAAAAAAAAAATCGCGTGGGAAGGAAGCAACGCCTTTAATCCAAGCACTTGGGGGGCATGGGGCGAAGCTTTCTGAGTTCCAGCCTGGGCCGAGGCAGGGATTCGAGTCGGACCAGCCGGCTACAAGAGTCCAGACAGTCCTCGAATACCAAAAAAAAAAAAAACCCCTTTAGCAAAACAAGAAAACAGACCTTTCCTTGCTTTAAATTGTTCATTTTTTCATTATTAGAGTTGTAGCAATTTAAAGGAGGTAAGCACACTCTAGGAGTCAAAGCTTCAAACTTAAGTTGAAGCCATCAAATGTGATTGAAGCACACATTTCTGATCCCCTTTCTTTTTGTGTGTGTGTGTGTGTGTGTGTGTGTGTGTGTGTGTGTGTGTGTATTTTGTTTTTGTGTTTTTGTTTTGTACTTTGTTTTGTTTTTCAAGTCAGGGTTTCTCTGTGTAGCAGCCCTGGCTGGCCTGGACTTGCTTTGTAGATTCAGCTGGCCTCTAACTCATAGAGATCCTATCTGCCTGTCTTTGCTTCCTGCCTCAGCCTCTTAAGGGCTAGGATTGAAGGCATATGCAAGGACTTGCAGCAGAGATGGGTGGAAAGCACTTTCACCCACAAATCGCCTCCCCTCTCTCCTTCCTTCTCCTTGCTCCCACCCTGACTCTTTTTTATCTATCCCTTGAAGAGAATAACTTCTGAGGGTGGATTACTTGTGTTCCCTACTGAAGTTTGGTTCCACACTCTCCCCAAGCCACTATTGTTAGCATTCTGTCTAAACTCTACACCCCACAGTTACCTGGCAACAGCCAGGTAGGCCTGCCCACTATAAAAGGGGCTGCTTGCCTCCTCCTCTCTCTTAATCTCTTGCTCTTGATCTCTTTCCTCTAGCTTCTGTCCCCTCACCCCTCCCCCTTTCCTTCCCCCTCTCTCCACATGCTCATGGCCCGCCTCTACTTCTCTACTCTCTCTGTCTCTACTACCCTCCTGGCTCCCCTCCCCATGCCCTGAATAAACTCTATTCTATACTATACCTGTGTGTGGCTGGTCCCTCAGGGGGAAGGGATGCCTCGAATGGGCCCACAGAGACATCCCCTTCCCCCATACCTCACCACACACCCACAGAACTTACTCTCTTTATCTTTTTATAAACATATTAACTAACAATAGATTATGGGTGTTCATAGAGTCAGCCCTACATATAAATGATTCCATATCCATATAGCTAACCAAGGATTAAAAAAATCCTTGAAAACAGAGGTTCTCTGAGGACCAAGTGTAGTCGGTCATACTTTTAATACTAGCATTTGGAAAACAGTGCAGGTAGATATCTGTGGATTTAAGGCCAGCCTGGTCTACCTTGGGAGTTCTGAGATTCTGTCTCAAAAAAAAAAAAAATAGTGCTTGAACTGAATATATAATACAGGCTATTTTTCTTGCCATTAGTCTCTCAACAGTACAAGAACTATTTACAATGTACTATTTATTATAGTTAATCTAGCGATGATTTAAAGTTCACAAGAGAATATGAGCAAATTATATGCAAATTGTACACCATTTTATAAAAATTACTAAGACTCCTCAGATTTGGATATGATGGGAGTTCTGAAATCAATGGATGGCATTAGGGAATTTGCTCATATTTTACAATTGTTAGTATTTCCAGAGGAGAAAATACTTTTATCCAAGGCTCCTACTCCAGTGAGTCATTATCATATTTCATTTGCATGCCATTAAATCTGCATATGTCAGTTATCTACATATTTAGCGATGTAAATGTCTACAGCTTTGCCATGCAAGGTCTTCATAATACCTGTCAGTAGTTTCAGAGCAACAACTACAATCAACATTTATAGCTATCAGTGAATATAACTAAACCCATACCCGTGAAACTTTCTTAAAGCTTCCTTCCCTCGTCAATCAGGTTTGAATTATTCACAGTTTAAAATCGTCATCAATTTAGAGATTTCATTGTGCATTTAGAATGTCAAAAAAAATTTTCTTAGCATCCTTTATCTAATGTCTCCTGTTTCTTTTTCTTTTCTTTTTTTTTTTAAGTATTTGGTGTGGGATATTTGGAGTTTCCCATTTTTAAGGTATCATCTACTGAGAGGAAAAGGAATAAAGATTCTAAGATGTATATATTTCCTTAAAAACAGCACTCAGGGATATGTGTGGTGATCCAAACCTGTAATCTCAACACTTGAGAGGTGGAGGTAGGGAGACCAGGAATTCAAGGCAAGCCTCAACTACTTTGTGAATCCTAAGCCATCCTGGCCTACATGAAATTTGGTCTCAAAGATAAAAGGAATGATGGGGTTTTGTGGCTCCATTGTCTTACAAGCATGATGAGTGTGTTTTACAAGCATCTGAGTGTGATGCCTAGAACTCCATGTAAAAATGTCAAGCCTGTGCTGAATGGCAGTTCCCACCAAAGTGAAACATGCCCTCCACAAGGGAGGGAGAGGCTCAGGAAACTCCATAGGGAAAGAAAAGGGCAGGCCTGGGAGAACAGAAACTAGGAAGTCTCTTCCCATCTCCCACCACCCCCAGCAGTAGAAAAACCAGTAAACAACAGCTGGGAGAGAAAACTCTGAACAACTGAAATGCAGCGAAGATTCCTCCATTGTGTGCACACGTGTGTGTGTGTGTGTGTGTGTGTGTGTGTGTGTGTGTGTGTGTTTGTGTGTGTGCGCCCGCGCTTGCTGAGTGCCTAAGTGCAGGCTTGTGAGTGCGTGTGTGCTTGAACGCATTCTTGGCTGCCTGGTTGCATGCATGCGTGTGTGTGCATGTGTGTATGTTGCATCTCTCCAGTAAAAGTCTGTCACACAACAGCATGGCTTCATGTGCTTGTATTCCCAGTACTAGAGAGGTGAAGACAGAAGGATCCTTGGGGCTCACAGGCCAGCTAGTTTCATTTAATTGGTGACATCCAGGCAAATGAGAAAACTCATCTCAAAAGAGAGAAGATAGCATTCCTGAGAATGGCACCCAAAGTTGACCCCAGCCTCCACAAGCATGTAGAAACCTCTCTGTACACACATACAAACACACATAGACACACACAGTGGGGCAGGGGTGGGGGGAGAGACCAACAGAAACAGAGAGAGAGCAAGAAACAAAACCCTCTAACAGCAACAAAACAAACAAACAAACAAACAAAACCATTGCTCAGACAGGCACGCCTCAAGTTTGTAATCCCAGCACTTGGAAGGCAAAAAATAGTATCTCTGGAAATTCAAGACAATCCAGGCTATAAAGGAATTCCAGAAGTGGTTATGACATTTTGTCAAAAGCTTTTTGAAGTTATTTTAAATTATAGCTACCAAATGCTTTAACTGTGTTCCCTTGAAGGCTTCGAAGAAATCCCATGAATTACATGAGCATTATAAAGCTCACCACAATTCCTCCATTAGCCCCTTGGGCGCAGATATTCTCAACTACGTTTTCCAGCATAACAATCAAACGTCCCAATTCTTGAGGAGCCTCCTTGTTATATGAATGAAAATGTTTAATTATGACTTTTTTTCCCTTAGAAATAAGAACCAAACCTGGTTCTGAGCAAACAGCAGTCTCAGCCTGGTGGCGGCCTTGACCGTGTAGTCCTTATAGTTGAATGATAAGTCTGACTTATAGAAAGTGGAAAAGTAGGGGTTAGGGTTTTAGCTCAGTGGTAGAACACTTGCCTAGCAAGCAAAAGGCCCTGGGTTCAGTCCTCATTTCTAAAAAAAAAAAAAAAAAAATTGACAAAATAGGAAGTGGAAAATTTTGACAAATAAAAATTCGAGAAAACTAACCCTCTTTTTCTATGTTGACTTCGAACTCACTGAAATCCTCCTGCCTCTGCCTCCTGACTGCTAGGATTAAAGGTGTGTACCACTATTGCCAGGCTGAAGACCAATCCTTAAAGAAGAAAAAGGAAGAAAGAAAGAAATGAGGAAGCAAAAAAGAAAAACAAAATTCTTCTGGCAAAGAAATTATCCAGCATAGTGTGTTGAAAGATTATTAAAATGAGTATTTCCTCTTCAGAGGAAACTTCAATACTGATGATTGAGAGTCTTGGTTTTAGGGTTGTTTTGTAAACCTGTGTGTTTGTTAATTTTCGGCACTTGCTGGTGGCATCTCACCTATACAACCTGGCTAAGAGACGAGCAGTAGACAATCTGTCCTAAATCTGTTTTCAATTTCCCACTGGTGTGGAAACTCCGCTCGTTTCAATCTACAAAGGAAACTTCAGTTGCTTAGATCTTTATGAGACTGCTCCTTGAGTTGATTTTCATTGCTAATATTAGCATTTAATTATACATAATCACACACAGAGAAAAATAAGAACCAACACTCAGGGCCTTTGCAGAAATGAATACAGTCCAGTTGGACAGTGAAATTGATCATCCTAGTTCCCTGTCAAATAGTGTGCTACCAGCAAAGAAGAGAGAGGACAGTGCTGGCCATAGAAGAAGGTTATAGAATGAGGAACTTTTCCTAGCCATCTCTGGGAACGAGTCCAGTTTAGTAAAAACTATGAGAAAGCATTGGAAATGAATAGATGAAAATTGAATTTACTGGCCCAGCTTCATTCAACACAAATGTAAGTAGATATTTGGCAAAAATAACCCAGTACCTAATTCAAATTAGAAAACTTTCACTGTGATGGAGGACAGCTGGTCCTTTGAGTAAGAAGGTCCAAAAAAAAAAAAAAAAAAAAAAAAAGGAAGAGGAAAGGTGCTTAATGCACAGCAACAAGACAAAGCACTCTTCAAAGGTCTGCTGCAGAAAAACCAGGCCCGTGTACAATAAGTGCAGGACACAGACGGAAGCACTCCATTTGTCTTTGCCTTGTAAACAGGACTGAGCACTGAATGTCTTTAGCGCAAACATGCCCCCCTAAAATGAAAAGCAAGGTTTGTCAGGAATATGACCCCCACATTAAGATACTACTGCCAGGATAATAATGTCTTGTAATCTAGGTGTCATTACAAGACTTCTTGAACTTTTCATTGTACTTAAGGCATTGTCAGTCACCACTCAAATGGTTGAGTTTTCAGGAATTCAAGCCCAAGTCACTTCTCAGTGTTACCCAAACGAAATCTAGAACATTTTGAATAACTATAAGGCTGGACTTTAACTTTTAGTCCCTCTACCTTGGCCTCTCTGGTGATGACATTACAATTGTGACAAACGCAGCACCAGCTACAAAAGAGCACTTCAGGAGACTAGGCATTTATTGGGAGATTCTGTAGTCCTAATTTGACCGGAGTCTGCACTTCAGGAGACTAGGCATTTATTGGGAGATTCTGTAGTCCTAATTTGACCGGAGTCTGCACTTCAGGAGACTAGGCATTTATTGGGAGATTCTGTAGTCCTAATTTGACCGGAGTCTGCATTTAATTTATTGAGTAGCCCTTTGAAAGCAAACCTTATCCTGTACTGGGCTTGGTTCTCCATCTGTATTGCTAACATTAACTCCACAAATATTTGCCTATTGTATACTGGGACTATGTGCTAGCAAGACAGGGTGGAATACACAGAACCAACATTTACTGAACGTAGGGGAGTTATGTACACTAATTGATAACCTGTGAGGTAGGCACTACGGTGATATTTTTCCAAACACAACAAAGTAACAGAGGCAGCGTGAAAATGAAGTCACTTCTCCGGGATATCAAAGGACTTGGCTAAAGATTAGATCGAGACTAGGCTATGTGGCTTCAAAACCTACTACCCCTGTAACCACAGCCAATTCTTGCTCACTAAAGCGAAGACAATTTCAATGACTTGCATTTTGGTTCCAGGTCAGGAATAGTGGCAGGAACACCGTCGTGTCACCATAAGGGTACCAACACATTGGAGTAGGTTAGAGAAATGATCCAGAAATCTACAGCAGGTAGGCAACAGCTCTCTTTCGTACTCAGGCAGTTTCCACGCCCAGTAGGCAGAACGAGGAAGAGCGTGTGGGCGGACCTAACGCACGCCCCCCGGGGCATCTCATTGGATACAGCGGAGCGTGCTGGTTACGTCAGGTCTGAATTCGGCGCGGCGCCTGGCGGGCCCTTTCCGCGTCTGGCGGAGCCGGTCCCCTACCCGGTCCCCTGCTCTCGCCCCGCCCCGCCCCTGTCCCTGCCCCGCCCCCACCTCGTCAGCTTCCTGTGTTGCTCCGTCATAAATGAAACCAACGAGAGGATACCGCCTGCGTCTAGAGCAGCCTGGTCAAGAGCGTAACTGAGTGGGCCTTGGACGTGAGAGGAAAGCCGCGTAAGGCAGCGCTTTCCTGCCCTGGAGCCATTCTAGATGCGGTGAGTGCCAAAATTTCGACCCCCACTTCAAGCACAACCCAGAGCTACTGCTCCTCTCCCTCCCCTGGGAAGGCCTGGGCCCTAGTCTGGGCCCTAGCCCTTTCCCAGCATGCTCCGCTAGGGGTGCCTTGGCAGGTGCGGCGGGAGGACCCAGTGGGAGTAGGGGAAAGCAGCCTTCCTAGAGATTCTCCCTTGGCCCTTCAATGGGACACTTAAATCCATCCTGGTACCCAGTCTCCATTTTGGTCTCCATCCACTGTCTCCTTCTAAAAAAGAAAAAGAAGGAAAGTTTGTCTCAAAAATATAATTTCTGCTTTCTCTTGTGTGTGTAGTTTAAGTTCCCTTCTCTGTACAAAAATATCCTATCATGAGGATTGTTGGTGTTACGTGGTTTTTTTTTATTCCTCAGTGGAGAAAAAAACCTGTTAGGATAACTTGTACAAATAATTTTGTGTAGAATTTGTAGACGTTTTTGAGTTTTAATAGTATTTTTACCGTTAGGAGGAAAAATTCAGGAAAATCTTGACACAAAATCAAATGAAGGTACTTGTCTGATTGTTGTGTATTGGCCAGAAATAATAATCATGTAATAAGAACTGCAATTACAACAACTAATATAAAGTGAACTTTACAATACTGTTTTGAGGCATAGCTTTTCTGTTGTTTCTCCTTTCCTATGGGAAATGTTTACTGACCAAGTTCTCTGGATTATATAGGAAACTACCATCTTTCCTTTCCCCACCCACTTCCCCAAACACTCTCAGAAATTGCACCTGTCTTTCAGACAGCTGTCTTTGTGGTAGAAGTCAAAGTTCATTTCTTTTATAAGAAAACAGGAGGAGCCAGAAGTAGTGCCAAACACAAGTAATACTAGCACATGGGCAAATGAAATGAGAGGATCACAAGTTCAAGACCAGCTGGAGCTACATAGTGAAACCCTATCTCAGAAAGGGGGGGGGGGGGAGATCAGAAAAGGAGAGAGAGAAAGAGAGAATTGTCAGTATAGTATCCTTGTAGCATTATAGCAAAATTTGGTGCAAGCAACAATTATGTTTACTAGATCCACATGTCTCATTTATAGGTCACTTCTGCCACTGGTAGCCTTTGTGACTTTAGGTCAGTTACTTAACCTTAATGGTCCTCCATTTCCCCCATTTAAAACAAATATGTGTGTGGCACTAGAGCGAATCACAGCGTTGAGTATTAGGGTCAGATAAGGGCAGGCTTTAGGTAGTCTGCTTTGTTACTCTCCCCTTTATTCTTCCTGAACCAGGAAATATGCTGAAGGCCAGCAAGCCCCAATAATCTCCTGTCTCCAACCCCACAGTGCTGGGGTTAGACATGGCTTCCTGCCTTGCCCAGCTTTTTTGGGGGGCACTGGGTCTGGAACTTGGGTCTTCAAGCACTCATATCCACTGAATCATCTTTCCAGTCCCATTTTTTTTAAATTGGCACATAACTGGGCATATTCTTTAAATGAGAGAAATGACCTCAGGTAGCTTCTCAGGTCCTTTTCAGCCATAAGAGACAAAGTGGAAGTCGGAGCATGATGGAACTTTGAAGAGTTGCAGAGGAAACTGGTGCACATTCAGTCTTGACCAGCAAAAATGTAAACCAGAACAGTTTCCAGCTGTTTTATTGACAGTTCCTTTTAATTTCTAATTGAAATTAAAACACAGGAGGTTTCCCCCTCCTCCTTTTTTTTTTTAACCTTCTCAAGGAATTATCATTAGAGGAGATAAAGATAGTCACAAATATTCCCCCAAATATGCCTATATTGACTTCTTTCTCCAAACAACTTTCCATTGTGGGCTTTTATTATATCAATAGTTGATGTACTATGTAGTAAGACATTTTGTCTTAGGGGCATAATAGTAATTAATATCTTATCTTAATATTAATTAATATCTTAATATTAAGATATGATACTAGCCACAAGAAATGTGTTTTAGATTGCTTAAAATACCTAAGGACATTAACTACCAGTTAAATCAAGCAGTAGGTTGAAAAAGAAATTTGAGACTGCTAGTAGTGGTGGTGGTCATGGTGGAGGAAGAGGTGGTGATGGTGGTGGTGGTGGCGGCGGCAGCAGCGGCGAGGTGGTGGTGGCAGTGGTGGCAGTGGTGGCAGTAGCGGCGGCAGAAGTTGTGGTGGCTGTAGCTGAGGTGTGGCTGTGGGAAACCCTTAATCCCAGCACTCAGGAGGCAGAGGCAAGTGGATCTCTGAGTTCAAGGACAGCCTGGTCTACAGAGTGAGTTCCAGGACAGCCAGGGCTACACAAAGAAACCATGTGTCAACAAAAACGAAAGAAAGAAAGAAAGAAAAAAAGAAAAGAAAGGAAGAAAGGAAGAAAGAAAATGAAGAAAGAAAAGAGAAATTTGTGTTTAAATTGAGTTCAACCTAAAGGTCTTGATCTAGAAGCTCTTTTATAGTAGCCAGAAGTATATACTAACTGCAAATTTGTCATACAACATTTTTAGAGAATGATGGAAAAACAGTGTTTGTGACATTAGTGTCTAAGCTAATGCTTTGACTTGCCACTTGGTTAAATAAATGATGTATAAAATTACTCCTCTACACACACACACACACACACGCTGCAAATTCCACTCCGTGAATGAGTTTCTATAATGTTGCAGTTTCTACTTAATGGTGACCCAGTGCCAGTGGAAGGATACTGAGAGTCCTTGTCATGGTATGCTTCTCACCTGGTTTCAAGCATGTGGACCTTTGGTTTTTAAACATTAAGAACAAATGTAAGTATATAAGAAATAACCAAATAAAATTATTAGACTGTGTATTTGAAAAGTCTTTTTCTTTGCAGGAAAAATGCTTTCAGAAAGCAGTTCCTTTTTGAAGGGTGTGATGCTTGGAAGCATCTTCTGTGCCTTGATCACTATGCTAGGCCACATTAGGATTGGAAACAGAATGCACCACCATGAGCATCACCATCTGCAAGCCCCTAACAAAGACGATATCTTGAAAATTTCAGAGGCCGAACGCATGGAGCTCAGTAAGAGTTTCCGGGTATACTGTATAGTCTTGTAAAACCCAAAGATGTGAGTCTTTGGGCTGCAGTGAAGGAGACTTGGACCAAACACTGTGACAAAGCAGAATTCTTCAGTTCTGAAAATGTTAAAGTGTTTGAGTCAATTAATATGGACACAAATGACATGTGGTTGATGATGAGGAAAGCTTACAAATATGGTTATGATAAATACAGGGACCAATACAACTGGTTCTTCCTTGCACGCCCCACTACTTTTGCTGTTATTGAAAACCTCAAATATTTTTTGTTAAAAAAGGATCCATCACAACCTTTCTATCTAGGACACACTGTAAAATCTGGAGACCTTGAATATGTGAGTGTGGATGGAGGAATTGTCTTAAGCATAGAATCAATGAAAAGACTCACCAGCCTTCTCAGTGTTCCTGAAAAGTGTCCCGAACAAGGAGGAATGATTTGGAAGCTATCTGAAGATAAGCAGCTAGCAGTCTGCCTGAAATATGCTGGAGTATTTGCAGAAAATGCAGAAGATGCCGATGGGAAAGATGTGTTTCATACCAAATCTGTTGGCCTTTTCATTAAAGAGGCAATGACTAACCAACCAAACCAGGTAGTAGAAGGATGTTGCTCTGATATGGCTGTTACTTTCAATGGACTGACTCCTAATCAGATGCATGTGATGATGTATGGGGTGTACCGGCTTAGGGCATTTGGACATGTTTTCAATGATGCATTGGTTTTCTTACCTCCAAATGGTTCTGAGAATGACTGACAGAAAGCAAGAGCATGTATTTAGTAACTATATTAAGACATGGTATCATTTTTAATTGATAACAGATCTAACACAGTAGTGTTTTTTTTTTTTTCTTATCTGGTTACACTGGTGTAATCACACATTGAAATCTACTTGTACATTGTCAAATGGAATGCTGGTTTTCCCTTATCATTCATGAGAAATTTAAATGTATTAAAAATAAGTGTTTTAAGAATAGCAATTTTTCAAATACATATTTATAAATATTATATATATGTGATAAAGGCTAAATTATAGACATTAAAATCTGTGGTGTTTCTTTGCTTATTGTTTTTAAACTCATGTATCATTTTAGCTTTCTAATATATGCAAATGAGATCTCTAGGGAATTTGTGATTAAAGAATACTTGTAGCTCTGTATTTCCTTTACTTGTCTGTGGGAGCCTGGGTGCTTGAGAAAGGTAGGAGCAGGATCTCACTGTGTAATTCAAGCTGGTCTAGAACTGGCAGTTCTCCTTAGCCTCCTGAGTGCTAGTGTTAATGCTGTGTGCCACTGTGCTCAATTGTTTCCTTTATTTCTGATGCAGATTTGTACTGTGTTGAGTATACCAGTGCCAATGGATTTGCTCTCCCAAAATATATAACCGAGCAATTAAGAAAGTGTTCATTAACACTGTTAAGACTTCAGTTGTTTCCTTGAGAGGAAGTGCAATTTATTTACACAGGTTAAGCAATATTCCTGAAGGTTGATTAAGTAGCATTCCTTAGCATTTACAGTTTCCATTAACTCTGTACTTCAGCATTCTGGTCTTGCATTTGAAATGTGACTATAAAAATGTCATTTAACTGGTTTCCCCCTTAAGCTCTGAGCTGTACCTTGGATTGCATATATAATGTACTCATGCCTACTGGACAGTTGGTTCTGTGCACATCACCTTTGAAAAACTTGGTTTCGCTCATCTGGGTGATTCAGTTTCGTAAGCTAAATGTGGAGGTTGTTGTTGTTTTAGTTTTGGTTACTTGTGAAAGTTCTGAGATTTTTTTTCCCAGAATCATCATTGTATCACACATAACTGGTTTGATTTTTTTTTTTTCCATTTATGGTGGATAGGTATTAACCTCACCATCCATGTTGGATTACCATATCAATCTGCTTAATTTCAAGTGGCTACCTAAAATGCCCATCTTGTAGATACAGCTATTCCTGCCCTCCTAAATGTGTAATATGCTTGGTTCTGACCTGTCCTATAATATGCGCTCATAAATTTGATCCATAAGCCCCTTTAGGACATGAGACTATTTTTAAATATGGTATTCCTTGTACTTGGCCTCATGACTCTAATATCGCCTTCAGATTTAGCAAAGCAGTATACATTTCCTCAGGAAGGCATTATGTTTCAGATTATTGATTCTCAAGGTACTATGTCAAGCCTTTGTTTTAAATACTCTCTGACCTTCTTCCTTGGGATTTTCGCTTAAGCTGAAACATTATTAATTTCAAAGAATCATAAATCCTATTTAATAAGCACCATATTATGTGGTTGCAGGTACAATTTCTACAGATCAAGTCATGTTCTCTGTGAGTATAGTGATTAAAAAAAATTCTGAATGACTCATTATCCCTAACACTAATGCTTAATTATTTTTATTACATTTATTTTATTGAGGGGAGCGGTGCTATGCAAGCCACAGCGCACATGTAGAGGTCAGAGGGCAACTTATAGAGTTAGTTTTCTCCTTTCACCATGTGGAACCTGGGGATCAAATTTCTATTGTCAAGTTTCACAACAAGTGCCTTTACCTACTAAGTTATCTGGCTTTTTAAAAAAATTTTCTATTTTAGGGACCAGAAAAATGTCTCATGGTCTAGAGAACCCAAGTTCAGTTCCCAGTACCCATATTAGGTAGCTGACAACTTCCTTTAACTCAGGGATTCAATACCTTCTGGCCTTCACAGACACCTGCATTCTCGTGACATAGAAACACACATACATGTAAAACATAATTATTTCTAATTTTGTTATGTCACCTTGCCAGCACCAGGATATTTACATTTTTCAACTTTAATTACATTAGCCTATCAAGATACTGGAATTGCCAGGCCCTAGCATTCAGGAGGCAGAAGCAGGGGATCACTGTGACTTAAAAGGTCAGCCTTGTCTAGGTAGCGAGAGTTCTGGGACAGACAGGCAGGGGGCTACATAAACTAACCTTGTTGCAAAAATACTGGGAAACTTGTCAGTCAGTAGATGACAAGGTAAATACGGGCATTTACAATTAAATTCATGCTCAATTAAGTTTTTACACATGGTATTGGATTATAAAATGTCTCCAGTAGTATGTTGCCTTTTTGAAATTATGTATATTCAGGTTTGTAGATTTAAAAAATCACTAATAAAAATGGTAATACTGTGGTTTTAGATACAGATACACTTTTTTATACATGTCAGGTGACTACATGTGGAAAATACACATTTAGTAGTTAGAAGCTAACCCTGGGCACACTCTGAGATTAGGGAGTGAGGTGAGGAAAAGTGGAGAATAATGCAAATTGATCATGAATGTGAATAGCTGTGTTAGTCATATGGCTAATAACTAACAGAATAGATCCACCACTTTAAACAAGCACTCGTAATTGAGACACACCTCATTCAGCCACAGCTAAGATGTAAATGTCTTCTAAAAATTGAATTTGTATTTATTTTTCTGCTTAAGAAGACACTGGAACATAGCTATAGCAAACCCCAGGCCATTT
This sequence comes from Mastomys natalensis, assembly GCA_021653895.1. NCBI lineage: Eukaryota > Metazoa > Chordata > Mammalia > Rodentia > Muridae > Mastomys > Mastomys natalensis. The sequence continues at coordinate 97,537 of JAJTUV010003387.1, read as the reverse complement.
CCTTATGTGAGCTGAATCCTCAAAATGAAAACATGTCTACGGTAAAAAAGAAATCATACTCCTTGGCTTTCTTTTTTTGATGTGGCAAAAATGTTACTGTGTATCAAATCTGGCTTATGAGACAGAGTTTTCTGGAGTGCATTTAAATAAACCTATCAGGTTTTTTTTTTTAATTTTTTTATTTTTTGGTTTTTCGAGAGAGGGTTTCTCTGTGTAGTCCTAGCTGTCCTAGAGCTCACTCTGTAGACCAGGCTGGCCTCAAACTCAGAAATCCACCTGCCTCTGCCTCCCAAGTGCTGGGATTAAAGGCGTGCGCCACCACTGCCCGGCCCCTATCAGGTTTTCTTAAAGCAGAACATACCTACATTAGAAAATTTGTAAACAGCAGAATCTAGTGATGTGCTATCCTTCATTTCTGCTTCCTCTGTTAAGTGTTCTTTGGGTGCAAAATTCAGTGCGTGCAATGTATGCATGAGTGGTTATGTGCAAGTGAGAACACGTGCCTTGGGAGGCCAGAAAAGAATATCTAGTCCCTTGGAACTGGAGTTCCAGGCAGTTGTGAGCCACCCAATGTGTGTGTTGGGAACACTGGCCCTGGTTCTCTGAAAGAACAGTACATGCTCTTAAACTGGAAGCCATCTCTCCAGGCACTTTGGGGAGTTATACTGTTTTCATCACATTTATTTTGTGTGAGTTGATGTACAGGTACTTGCCACAGCACATGTGTGGAGGTCAGGGGAAACTTGAAAGAGCCGGTTCTCTCCTTCCACCATATGAGTTCCTAGGATCATGCTCTGGTCTTCAGGCTTAGTAGCAAGCACCTTTACCTGCTCAACCATCTACTCACCAGCATTGTTTGTTTGTTTTTTAAACTGTTGTTTCATTTTTAAACACAGGCTTTCTTTAGATATCAAACTCAAGGGAATTGCCCTACCCCAAACTCCTAAGTGTTGAAATTATAGACAGGAGCCACAATGCCTGGACATTTTTGTTTTTGTTTTTGGTTTTGGTTTTGGTTTTGGTTTTTCTAGAGGTTTTTTTTTTTTGTTTTTTCGAGACAGAGTTTCTCTGTGTAGCCCTGGCTGTCCTGGAACTCACTCTGTAGTCCAGGCTGGCCTCAAACTCAGAAATCCACCTGCCTCTGCCTCCCAAGTGCTGGGATCAAAGGCGTGCACCACCACCGCCCGGCATGCCTGGACTTTTAAAAGGATTTTTTGTTAAGAGTGTAAAATAATAGGAATGTATCATTGTACCTTGCTCATATTCACCTTTCCAGTATACTTCCTTATGCCTCCTGTTCTTTCCTTCTTCCCTCAGATAGCCCCTCTGCTTTCATGACACACAAAATTCCAGATAAGAGAAAAATGATATTTTTGTCATCCTCCAACCTACTCAGCTGTTGTACCTCCCCCTCCCTTTAGATTCCTTGACCCTGGACAGTCTCTAGCAGAAAGGAGTTTTCCTTTAGCATGGAACAGTTCTTAGGAGTTAACTTACTCTCCTAAAAATAATTCTTCCAGATTTTAAAATTAATCATTGTATCAGGGTTTAGTCCACACCTATAATCCCAACTGAATGGCTGAGGCAGGAAGATCTCAAGTAAGTGAAATCCTTTGTCAAACAAATTTAATAATCATGGGCTAGCAAGATGGCTTACTGGCTAAAGATTCTACCTTGTGACATGAATTCAATTCCCTTGACTCGAAGAGAACTGGCTTCTACAAAAAAAAAAAAAAAAAAAAAAAAAAAAAAAAAAATCCTAACCTCTATGGGCAGATTTTAAAAAGTAAATAAAAAATATTAAAAATAAAAATCAGCCAGGTACATCCAGATCCATCTACCATCAGCCATGACAGTAAAGCCTTTTGGAACCAAAGACTTCCGCATATCATTGAGGCCTGCCAGGCCTGCTGCCACCGAAGCCTGCAGCCTCTGGTACATGGGACCTTTCTCCGCCACCAAGATGGCGCAGAAGAAGAAGCGGACCTTCCACAACGTCACCTATCCTGGCGTGGGCCTCGACCACCTACAGGAAATGATCTATGAGCAGCTGATACAGTTCTACAGAGGGCTCGCCAGAGCGCCTGAACCGCAGCCTGCGGCGGAAGCAGCACTCGCTGCTCAAGCGCTTGAGAAAGGCCAAGAAGGAGGCACCGCCCATGGAGAAGCCCAAGGTGGTGAAGACCCACCTGCCGGACATGATCATTCTGCCGGAGATGGTCCGCAGCATGGTGGGCGTGTACAATGGCAAAACCTTCAACCAGGTGGAGATCAAACCGGAGATTAGACACTACCTGGGCGAGTTCTCCATCACCCACAAGCCCGTGAAGCATGGCCAGCCCGGTATCGGTGCCACCCACTCCTCCCGATTCATCCCTCTCAAGTAGCCGAGACCAATAAAGAAAGACTGGTGGTTTTGAAAAATAATAATAATATAAAACAAAATAAAATCCTCTCTTGCTGCTCGGTAAAAAAAAAAAAAAAAAAAAAAAAAAAAAAAAAATCAGCCAAATGTGGTGGTGTAATCCTTTAATGTGAGCATTTAGGAAGCAGGGGCAGGCAGGTCTTTGTGAGTTTGAGTTCAGCCTCAAGTTCATGGCTGCGTAGTGGGACCCTATCTAAAACAAAACCAGTCACATTCAACATGCATCATCATCAAAATGAAACACAATACAATGTCTAATGGGCGGTGGGTGGGGAAATGACTTGTTTGGAAAATACAATATGATATGTGTCTAGGAGTCTAGTCTTTCATTTTACAAAAACAAAAATTTTAATTGTATTGTTGTGGCATCTTTACAAATTTTTCCTTACACATATCAAACATCTTCAAGCTGAACACTAGGCCTAGTGCCTTGTGGAATGTATTAAGAACCCAAAGTTATGATTCATTACAAGGATTCAATCTATTTGTGTGAGATTCTCATGAGAGTAAAACAAGCCCTTGTTTATATTGTATAACACTGTCCTCTGTGCATGCCATGGCCATTACCTCTTAAACTCGTAGCAGTTGTGATTACTCTCAGAAGTCCCAGACAAGATTTAGTCCATTAATTCTATCACAAGGAGAGGGGCTCATGATATCCTATCTATTCCTAAAGAGATGTAGGCAGTTAATAGTTGCTTACTGGGAGCAACTCACAAGGCCCCACTCTTCCCTGAGAATATATTGGTAGTTAACAGTTGCTGAGAGTGGGACTCAGGAGGCCATACTCTCAAAGAGAGATAGGCAGTTAACAGTTGCTGAGCATGGGACTCAGGATCTCCTCCCTAACCAAGGATAGGCAAGCATTCAAGAGAATGGGGCTCCGAGGAGGATACCCCTCCACAACCAAGGATAGGCCATTAAGAGTGGAGGGAGAGTCAGGAGTCCCCATCCCTCCTAGAGAATAGGCAGTCAGTAGTTTAACCAGGCATAAAATTGCCCATGCTCCTTTAATTAACTCCCATCAAGCTCATTGGCTCACCAAGCTAGACGAAATCTTTTCTTTGGTCTGTAGTTGGTGTACTATATGATGTAAATAGATATTTGTTCATCTTCCTAGGAAGTCACACAAAAATTAGAATATGGTAGTCCTTTTGCCTTAAAAATCCTAGATTTTGAGAGATGCTATTTCTTTAAATTGGCATAATATCCATGTCTTTGGATTTTTTTTTTTAGTGATTCCACACAAGAATAACCATATCATTTATGCCATTGCATTATATCATTGACAAAAGTTAAGGCAGAAAGAGCAGGACTTAAAGTTTGGGGTTTGTTTTGTTTTATTCTTGGATCAGGGTAGAAGAGGTGTCAATAGTTAAGACCACTGACTGCTCTTGCAAAGGACCCAGGTTCAGTTCCCAACACCCACATGGTGGCTCACAACCTCCTGTAACTCCAGTTCCGAGGGATCAAATGCCTTCTCCTGGCCTCTGCAAGCACTAGGCATGCAGTGCATGGACATGCATGCAAGCAAAACACCCATACATGTAAAATATATATTTTTTAAAAGTCTTGGATCTGATAAGACACATGTAGGTACCCAAAATACTAAATAATTGAGAACTGTCAAAATAGGAGTTGAGTACTACCTGAGGAAGAGGGGACAAGTGGACTGGCCAACTGGTACTGATCATTTTTCTTCCTGTATTTCTCTAAAGTACGTGGGAGGAAGCTTAAAGAAATATTGCGTTTTCATGAGCCCATTGCTGTCCATATATTAAACATGAGCACCGCATATACAGTTTTAAAATTTTACTAACCACATTAAAGAGCAAAAAGACATAGGGAAAGTTACTTTTCAGTATTATTTTATTTAACTCAATATATCTAAAGTACTGTCATGTCACTGTGTAATCCGCAAGAATAATTACAGTTAGCATTCTTTGAAATGCAGTGTGTGTTTGACAGAACAATATATTTACCACATTTCCAGTGCTCAGTAGCACATATGGCCAGTGACCACCAGACTGTTTAGCAGAGGGCTAAACAGTTACAGAAATATGCCAGACAGGTTTAAATGTGAATGGGAGAAAACATCCAAATATCCTGTTTGGGGTTGTGTTGAATGCAATGGAAACTTGAAGTTGGCCGTGGTGGCACACACCTTTAATGCCAACATGAAGGAGGCAGAGGCAGGTGGATCTCTGTGAGTTCAAAGCCAGCCTAGACTATAAGACCAGGACAGCCAGGGCGATGTTACACAGAGAAACCCTGTCTCAAAACAAAACAAAAAAAGGAAACTGGAACCTTTTACTAGGCTCCAGGCCACCTTGCATGAGTTCAATCCCAGGGCCATCCCCTTGAAAATGAAATCATTGTATTTGTAGCAAAACATTAATTAGACATCTCAACTTTTCCCCGTATATAAATGAACCCAAACTATGCATTAACTTTCATCATCATTAATATTTTCTCCCAACTATCTTCAAAGCAATTGTTAGGCCTGCCCTTGCAGGCACTTCTCTAATTATCATGCTTTTAAAAAGACAGTAGTGAATAGCTTGGGCTAGCCTCAGAGAGATCCTCCACTCTCTCTGGAGGAGAGGCAGCCTCCTGAGTGTTGGAATTACTCCCACGTAACTTAGCTATTCCCTTGGATCTGTTTTAAAGGACCCAGCAAAAGCCTCTTAGATGCATAACCTCTAAAATCCCATAAATTTACCAGTGCCATAAATTACTGGTTTCAAGGTGACTGAGAAGTAGGAATAGCTCAACTCTCAGAACTGAGCTCAATTACAAAGGATTCTCCTAGAAAATTATTGAAGAGGAAAAGAGCATCCCTTCAGCAGCATAAACAACTGTGTACCCACCTACCTCAAACAAACCCTACCCACTGTTAGCCTACTGTGAACCAGAAGATTATCAATGTACACTCTCATGACCTACAGTGATTCAACTGTGGGCTGAGATTAACATGTTATGAAATGTTATGGGAACATAGACAGGTTTTGCAGTTGGGTAGACTGAGGCTCAGATGCCATTCCTGCCATTTACTAGCTATGTATCTTTGGGTAATTTAGATATTCTCTGAGCATTAGTGTCCTCATTTGTAAAAATCAAACTCAAAAGCTGCCCGCACAGAATCATAAAGATTAATGAAAATATGTAAGGAGAGCTTGTGCATAGTGAACACCTGGGGAATGCTATTTCCCCTTTTCTCTTATTTGGACACATTTAGTACTATAAATATAATAATTATGTACGAATCCTTTGCATTAAATATCTTTTTTATTTATTTAAATATTTTATGTATATGAGTTCTTTGCACGTACATGTGCATACCAGAAGATGGTATCAAACAGTTGTGAGTTGCGATGTAGGTGCTGGGAACTGAACTCAAGACCTTTAGAAGATTAGTGAGTGCTCTTAACCACTCAGCCATCTCTCCATCCCCTGCATTAAATATCTTGATGGTAAAAATATTAAACTACTGATATGAGTAACAGCTGCTATTGCATATTCAAACAGGGAAACTAATAGTTTTAAGATAATATCTGTATAATTAATCTCTATAAAATAGCTTTGCCCGAGTTTTTAAACAAGTATTTTTAGCATTAAGCCATAAGTTACCATTAAAAACATAAGCTTAGATTATGTTTCCCTTTCACAGTAAATTAGATACTACTGAAGTCTAAATTGCTTTAATTGATGTGGTTCTTATTTCTCACACTTTAATCAAGAGGTTTCTGTTCATATTGCAGAAAATCCTGCATAAATGAGACTCCTTCCTCTTTGTAAATGCTCTTAAGTGGCTGGTACTTGGGAGAGGATGCTGTGACACCAGGAAAAGGGCACTAAAGCCATGGGCCTCTCCTCAGACCTCGTTCAAATTCTCACATATATAAAGTTATATAACTTTAACCTTATGAAATGCAACGTAAATACAATGCAAGTACCTCAGTTTCTAATATATTTTATCTTGTATTATTTTTAAAACAATAAGGCACTATTTGAAAAAGCTACTTACTAGATATGTTAGATATAGCTATTACACTAAATGAAGCTATTTTAAATCTGTATTCAAATATATTTAAAGAAAACCAATATTCTTTAAGTTGAATTTTGTCTAAATGCTTATACCAGCAAACTTACAAAAATCTTTAGGGACTGGAATGTTGCTTAATTAGTATAGTGCCTGCCTAGTATGCAGGAAAGCTTGGCGTTTGTTCCCAGGCATTGCATTAGAGCTGGCCCTAGTGGTGCACACCTGTAGTCTCAGAACTTAGGATCTCTTATACGCGCTTAGGCCAGAGATTGAGGTCACACTCCTTACTACACAGAGTTAAGTTCCATGATAACTTAAGCCTAAGCTTCATTGAGGAGGTTTCATTCAAAGGGAAATGGAGGGAAGAAAGGGAAGAACATAATCATGAATGGTGCCCTAACTCTCAGTAGCTTAACTTTAAGAAAGCTGCCCAGAAGGTACAGGACAAAAAATACTCCTCACCCTGACCAATTAAGGTCAGATACATTAAATGAAGTGGATTTGTGCTTTTTTTTTTTAATTGTTATTTTTATTTATTTACATTTCAAATGTTATCCTCCTTCCCAGTTTCCTCGATGAAAACCCTCTATCACATCTCCCTCCCCCTGCTTCTGTGAGGGTGATCACCCACCTACCCACCCATTCCCACCTTACTGCCCTAGCATTCCCCTATGCTAGGGCATCGAGCCTCTGCAGGACCAAGGAGCTCCCTTCCCATTGATGCCAGATAAGGCAATCCTCTGCTACATATGCAGCTGGGTCCATGGGTCCCTCTATGTGTACTCTTTGGTTGGTGGTTTAGTCCCTGGAAGCTCTGGGAGCTCTGGTTGGTTGATATTGTTGTTCTTCCTTTAGGGTTTCAGACCCCTTCAGCTCCTTCAGTCCTTCCCCTAACTCCCTCATTGGGGTCCCCATGCTCAGTCTGATGGTTGGCTGAGAGCATCCCCATCTGTATTTGTCAGGCTCTGAGAGAGCCTTTCAGGGGACAGCTATACCAGGCTCCTATCAGTAAGCACTTCTTGGCATTTCCAAATCATTTTTATTTTTACTTCTTTAGTGTGTGCATGGGGTGGTCAGAGAACAACTAAAGTCATTTTCCTCCTTCCATCATGTGGGTCCTGGGGACTAAACTCAGATTGTCATTCTTGGCAGCAAGTGCCCTGACCTGCTGAGCCATCTTCCCAAGTCCCTGGAGCACCAGTTGAGTGGGTAAAAACCATTATACATAGAAAATGTTTCACATCATGACAAACTTTAGAATGTCAATATACAAACAGAATGTTTAAGCCTTAAAGAATAAGTAAGCAAAATTAAACAAACACATTTTTTACAAGTCAGGTTGGGCAAGGTGCCTCCAGACTCTTATCCTGAATTCCGCAGGCAACAGGTTTATGAAACCAAGGCTAGCCTAGGCTATAAAGCAGCCCTACCACCAGTTGCCTAGAGGCTAGGGATGAATCTGAAACAAAGTGTTTGCTTACCATGGTGAGGCCCTAGATGAGATCCTAGGTTTAATCCTCAACACCAGGGAAAACTTTTCTAATTTTAGGGCTCAAAGACTATTAATGCACACTGCCCTTCAAGCATGCAGTTGCATAATAAAATATCTTACTGGTTTGCAAATTTCCAGGCATCAGGGCATCAGTATAAGGCAACTTCAATCTTGGGGGAGAAAGAGGAAATACCCACTTTCAAGATAGAAACTGGTAAGAAAAATGGGCTGCCAGATCTTAGAAGATGTCCCAGTAGGTTTCATCTGATCAACAAGAAAACTGAATTTGCAGCCGGGCGGTGGTGGCGCACGCCTTTAATCCCAGCACTTGGGAGGCAGAGGCAGGTGAATTTCTGAGTTCGAGGCCAGCCTGGTCTACAGAGTGAGTTCCAGGACAGCCAGGCTACACAGAGAAACCCTGTCTCGAAAAACCAAAAAAAAAGAAAGAAAGAAAACTGAATTTGCGTTTAAGGCTTATGTTAAAATGGCACTTTCTCCAAACAACACCTTAGTTCCAACCAATATTGCTGAAAAGCAAACCCTTTGCTTACATGCTTGTATAAGCCAGAAGCTACTTTTTACACTACAAGAAATTAATGATAACTAATTATAATTATCACTGACAAGCTGTATGATTAAAGATTAAAATATGAAAAGATACAGCCTTGTATCTTGTAAATCTAGATGTTTTTCCTATGGTAGAATTCTAAGAATACTTAAGTGAACTTGAAGGGAGTAAATAATTTATTATGCCCTATCATTTATTGTTCCCTGTTCACCTGGCTGGAATTAAACTATTTGAAAAGCTTGGCATGGTGGTACACATTGGTAATCCAGGTACTCAGGGGGCTAAGGCAGGAGGATCAGGAGTTCAGGACAGCTTGGACTATATACATAGCAAGACCTTTCCTCAAGGGGAAAAGAGGAATCCTGAAAATGTTTGGATGGTTTGATGGATTTTTCTTTCTGCCTAAAGAAAAACCAATGTAATGCATGTTGATATTAAGATATGTGTAGTGGGTTAGAGACATAGCTTAATGGTTGAAAGCAACTGTTGCTCTTGTAAAGAACCAGAGTTTGTTCTTGGAACCCACAGGGTGGCTCACAAAGATCTTAACTCCAATTGCAGGGAATCTGGTGCCTTCTTCTGACCTGTCCAGAGACAAGCACATATGTGATACATATACATGCAGGCAAAACACTCATAAAGGATTTTTTTGTTTGTTTGTTTAAGAAACTTTTTTTTATTGGAAATTTTATTTACATTTCAGATGTTCTCTCCTTACCCCATTTCCCCCCTCCCTCCCAGGAACTCACTATCCCTTCCCCCCTCCTCCTGCCTCCAGGTTGGTGTACCCCCACCCACCCTCCCCTGTACCTCACCTCCCCACCCTCGATTATCCCCCCCACACGACGTCCAGCCTTCATGGGACCAAGGATCTCTTCTCCCACTTATATATAGCTCCCTTGCATATGCAGCTGGAGCCATGGGTCCCTCCCTAAGCGCTCCCAGGCTGGTGGTTTAGACCCTGGGGGCTCTGGTTGGTTGGGATTGTTGCTTTCCTCATGGTGTCGAGAATCCTCTCAACTCCTTCAGCCTTCACTCTATCTTCTCCATTGGGAACCCCATGATCAGTTTGATGGTTAGCTGTGAGCATCTGCCTCTGAGTATGTCAGACTCTTGCAGACCTCTAAGGAGACAGCTATATCAGGCTCCTGTCAGCATGTACATCCTGACATCCACATCAACCTCTACCTTTGGTGACTGCACATAGGATAGATATCCAGGTGGCATGGTCTGTCTCTCCTTCAGTTTCTGTCCAGCGTTGTGTCTCCATATTTGCACCCTTGAGTATTTTGTCACTCCTTCTAAGAAGGACTGAAGCCCCCCCTACTTGGTCATCATTCTTCATGAGCTTTATGTGGTCTGTGAATTGAATCTTGGGTATTTCAATTTGAGTTTTATTACTACTTGTATTTGCTGCATTTCACACAGTAACTGACAAAACAATCTATGTAACTATAATTGAACATTAGTGGGGAGGCTACTAATTTTAAGTGAAAATTATTTTTACTACTTTTTGTCTTATTTCTCAGAGTATTCAAGGACAAAATTTAGTGTTCTTCAATTGTTACTCTAAAGCAAATGTTAATACCCTCCATATGACTTTTTTGTTTCAGAGTTTTATTGTTGGAAATAGCATTTATGTAGTCCAGGCTGGCCTAGAACTCACATTCATCTGGGATTAATGAATTGTTTATAATTAACAATATCAGAAGAAATTCCTGAGAGTTTCTTCCTTAGTCCATTCTAAGTTTTATTCACCAAAAGGTTAACTTTATAGACAATGTAGCATAAGCTGGTTTCCAAGCCACAATCTGCCTTCTCCTGCCTTCTGAGTACAGGGATTATAGGCAATTATATAGGTGTACTACCATACCTGGCTTCTTTTTTTTGTTTTTTAGACAGGTCTTGTTAAGTATCAGGGCTGGCTTTGAATCAATGGCAGTCCTACTTAGGTCTCCCAAGTGTTGGGATTTGAGGCATGTACCACTATATTCAATGTCCTACTTCTAATGTTGAATTTAAAATTGACCCTTCTGATCTGGTGTCATTGTAGTCCTTTACTAGGAATTAATTGGTTTTAATACAATACTAAGCAACTGACGTTATAGTTGGTAAATCTCACTTTTCTTGCCATAGAAAGTTTACTAAAAATAGATAGAAAGCATAAAATATAAAAATATGTATCATTCATTTACATGCATCAGTGTTTACAGAGACCAGTAAGGCTTCACTGCAAACTGCTATAAGACTGTGATATTACAAGTAGTTACATTTGATGTAATTTTTGCTGGGCCAATATGATTGAACATATTTAACATATATGCTTTACAGTTTCCACAAATTATTTTAATGGCCTACTCTTAAAGCAACTTTCTGAATGCTTGAGACCTCAGAAGTGATAGTTACAGTACATGGGATTTAGGTTTTACTCTTTTTCTTTCATTACAAATCAGCTTTAGCAGATACTCCTTTAGAAACTGGAATCATTTTGAGTTTCCTGAAGAACACTAAGAGAGATGTTCTCAGTATTAAGCAACCTAGATAAACAAAATTAAAATGTTTACCACATTTTGTTTGGGCATATATTCATTTCATATTTCCATTAATACATAATCACCGTGTTTGTTACCATGACCAACAAAAAGAATGAAATACCTCTGTAAATTAGTAAATTGCTATTTTATGTTCTTCTGAAGCACTATATCTAGGAATAGTGAGTGTATCCTCAATTATAATGTTTATAGATGGGCAACTTGCTTGTATAGAATTATTATTCAACAAATAGCATATGACCTATATTTGAGAAATACCAAATCTCTCAATTTGGAAATGTTCACGACTACCCATGAGATAAATTCATCTGGTTTTGTTTAAAATTGATAATGCTTTGTAACAAAAGAGAAAAGAGAAGGACATGAGCTGGACCCGGTGGTGTATCCCATAATCCTAGCTTCTTGAGAGGCTGAAGCAGAAGGAACATAGGTTCGAGACTGTTGGGTTATAGAGTGAGTTCAAGGCCAGCTTAGGTAACTAAATGAGACCCTGTCTCAAAATAAAAAGAAGACTAGGGATACAGCCCAGTGTGAGAGTACTTGCTTAGCACATACAAAGTCTTTGGTTCAATATCAACTACCCAGAGTAGGGTAGCTACTAATAGGACTTCAAAACATGAATCTGCTAAGATCAGACTAATTACTTAAGCTTTAAGCCACTGAATATGGGACAACCATCTAAATTGGAATGGTGAATATTACAACTCCAAGGCATATGCATTAAAAATAATTGCTTTCCATCTATTGTATATATAGGTATTTTGCATGCATGTAGGTCTATGCACCACATATATGCCGGGTACCCATGGAGGATTTTCTGGATGCCCTGGAACCAGTTAGAGTTGTAAGCCACCATGTAGTTTCTGGGAACTTTACCCAAGTCCTCTGCAATAGCACCCTGTGCTCTTAACCACTGAGCTATCTTTCTAGTCCCACATTTGGATTTTTTAAAAAACTTCATACTGAATACAATATAAGGGATTCTTTTATAGTTTATATATAATCTGTAATATTTTTTGAGACAGGGTCTCACTCTGTAGCCCTGCCCAACCTGGAATTTACTATGTAGACAAGACTGGCTTCAAACTCAGAAATATATCTGTGTCTGCCTCCAAAGTGCTAGGAGCCACCATGCCTAACACAAATTTGCAAAATTCTGATGACTAAAATTGGAAAAGTATAATAATTAATACTGACTTTATAAATTGGTCTTGGGGCACTCACTGCTGCCTATTTTTTCTTCAAGAAAATTTCTATACCCACTATACTAGAAGCCCTTCAACTGCAAGAGCTTTTTGTGTACTTTCTCCTTTGTGCCATTCCATATAGTACAGATACCTATTGAGCTCAACTGACCTAAGCTGAGTAAAAGCCAACTACATGAGAATAGTTGGAATGCAAATTAAGTTTGGCACAGATTTAACTTTCAAACGTAAAACTAGTGTCACACTGCTTGAAAGGTAACGTGCTTTCTTCTATTACTCTCAGGAATACAGGTAAAGTTTCCTTCAACCATGCTGCATAACATGGCTTATCTTTCTGGTAGTTTAGCATCTCTCACTTGGCTTCCATACATGGCCTAATGTTTAAAAGCTGAAAAGACCCACACAAGTAGAGTGGTACCCCTTAAAACTGATGAGATGAAGCCTCAAACTCAGCAGAGGCAAGCAACATACAGGCATAGATAATGATGTTGAATGTTTTAAAAGTGTTCTCTACGCCCACTGTTAACAGTGGTTAGATATAAGGATATTCCAGAAACTAGGCAACAAAACATTTTAACTTCTCCAATCTACGTTCCTGTGTGCCATAGTCTTCATTCCACACAGACAGTCTTAGTCAACTAAAATTATTTTAGCAGCAAAAATAAAAATTCAAAGTTTGGTTTTGGTACAAGTGGCACATATATTATTTTTAATAGGCATCAAAATGAGTACTTCTATCTCAAAGTTAGAGACATGAGAATTTGAAATCATAAGTCAGCATATATGAAGACTTTTTGAGATAGGATCTCACTATGCAGACTTATTTGACTGGCCTCAAATTCTCAGAGCCTCCTGCCTAAGTGCTGGATAAAAGGAATGTACCACCACACCTGTCAAGACTTTTTTTTTTTTTTTTTAAGAAACCTTCCTTGAAAAATGATTTCTAAACTGATGAGAATATTTACACTTTTATCCACAGGATTAAGTATGAACATCAAGCAATATAAAATACAATTTTCACTACAAAAGGAAAATATTAGCCATAGAACTTGAAAAAGGATGTAGGAAATAAAATATCAGAACACCTCTACAGGCTAGTAAAGATAAGATTTTGGCGGTGATAAGCATTCTAATTCAGGAAGAAGCAGGACAAATTCTCCAAGCCTTACTCCAGCCCAGATGAAATATTACTATCCCAAGTTGTCAACCATTCTTTGGTCTTTATATTTACCAAGAAACTTCTTGTTTATTAGTCATGTACTCTATGTATGCCAATTATACAGATTAATATATTTATATTGTAATTCGGAAATCTCTAAGTCTTACAAGGTCCATCAGTCCCCACTGATGGTTTGCCAATCTGAGGATCAGATCTTATATCTGTATTCACCTATGTTATGTAGGGAGGAGGGGTAGCTGCAACAGCCAGCTGAATGGTGTGTGTGTGTGTGTTTTTTCTCTCTCTCCTATCTACCCATTCTCTCCAACTTCTAACTGTAACACAGGTCACCACAATCTTGCAAATGTCTAAATGCCTATATCCATCTGAAAAATAAAATCACATGTCAGGATTGGTAAACAATCAAGAAAGATGGCTGAGACACTAGCATAGCAAGGTCACTGGGAAGAAAGGTTAACTCCAAAACAAATTACTGTTCTTTCTAAAGAACATGGCCCTCAGGATAGGAGACATACATTTTGAAAGGAATATAGTAGAACCCAAATCTGAAAATACCTTATGGTATGATTTGACTTAAATTACTATAAATGAATCTTATCTGATGAAACCTGTTTTTCACAAGATTATATACTGTATATTGCTGTGTATAAGGGGCAGTGATACAATGAAAAAATAGATATATCAACTTCATAAGACAAAATTATATTTCTTAGATGATTTAAAAGATAAAGAAAACAAATTTATAAATTAAGATGTAAATAACAACCAAGTACGATATAAGGATCTTATCTGATCCCTAACTCAAAGAAAACTAACAGTTTATAAAACTTGAAAAGAGACAACTGAGCCGGGCGGTGGTGGCGCACGCCTTTAATCCCAGCACTTGGGAGGCAGAGGCAGGCGGATTTCTGAGTTCGAGGCCAGCCTGGTCTACCAAGTGAGTTCCAGGACAGCCAGGGCTATACAGAGAAACCCTGTCTCGAAAAACCAAAAAAAAGAAAAAAAAAAAAAAAAAAAAGAAAAGAGACAACTGAAGGAATCCTACAAGTTTAAATAGTTGATCATATTAGAAAATAACTTTTTAAGTATTTTCAGGGTATTGTAGCTGTACTTTTTAAAGACTATTTTTTCTTCTTAAAGATACATATTAAAGTAGTTAAAGGTAAAATAGTAGACTAACCTTTGCTTCACAGAACTGGGGAACAGGGATGAAAGCTGAGGTATACGTAAAAAGGAGTGCTCATAGAGTGAAGGAGGGTGATGAAGGAAGAATAGTCTATTATACTATACCCAGACTTTACACTATGTTTGGGACATTGCATAGTGAAATTTAAAACAACAAACACACATTCACACATACACACAGAGGGAACGCTTCTGGGTGCTCTGAATAATGGAATAAAATTCTAAATCTAGCTTCTGGCCCCATAACTACACAAACTATCTAGGAGTCCACCATAAAGTGGCAAACATGTTTACTAAGCCATCTTACAGCGTTAGCCTAAATAGGACATTTGAGTCGTCTGTTGAGTTACTTACCAGATATCTTTTAGTGGCCAAGTTTGCTACCTAATTGTAATTTGTGTTTAAGGAAAGTTAAAATAATTTCTGAAACTAGCAGAATTTTAGCATTCGCAGAATTTTTATTCAGCATAACCATAGAGGCATTGTCTTCATGCTGTCACACAGACACAGACACAGCACAGTATCCATAGTTAGCCCAAGCACATTCCTTTTGAGGCTCATTTATATGTCTTCATATGCCACAGCCCATCATTTAGATAATGGATATTTTCAATGCCAATTCCTTTGTTGACTTTCTCACTGTAGAAGGAAAAAAACACAGAAACATGCTTTATGAATTTTATAGGTTTATGCATTCATGATAAACACAATCCAAAGTATCTTGATACTTCATTGAGCAACATGTAGGAAATTTATTGTCATTATATTACTGCCTACATTAAACTACAGACTCTGTGGCAGTTTGTGGGGTTTGGATGTTTGGTTGGTCTGATACCTCTTTTGGTTGGCTCTTTCTTTTTGTGGTGCTACAGAATCAAAATGTATACATGCTATACAAGCACTTCACCATTAAGGCATATAACCACCTCTGAAATTCATAGTCACAGTGATTCTAAAGCTGCGTTGCAGCACACATCTGTAATCCCAACACAGGCAGAATAGGAATTCAAGGTCAACCTGGGTTACAAGAGACCTATCTCAAAAACCCCAAAATTAGCCAGGCTGTGATAGCAAATTCTTTTAATCAGAGCACTTGGGAAAGCATAAGCAGGTAGATCTCTGTCAGTTCAGGACCAATCTGCTCTACTGAGCTAGCTCCATGATAGCCAAGGCTATACAAAGAAACCTGTCTGGAAAAAACAAAACAAACCAAATTAAATTAAAATACTAATTTTAGCAGTCTAGAAAACAAACAAAATAATACCAACAGGAAAGGCAAATATCAACATACTAAATCTTAAAACAAAATAAAATTTTGGTTATATATGTTGGAAACATGCTACATTTCTTCTATCAGCAGATCAGAATGTAAAATAGTATATAGTTCTAAACTGTATCATTATTTGTTTTGGAGACAGTCTCATTTTGTGGTCTCAGGTACGCACAATCTCCTGCCTCCACCTCCCAAGTGCTAGGATTATAGTCATGTGCTACTATACCAGCTATATGTAGGTTTTAAAAACTATCAGTAAGCCGGGCAGTGGTGGCGCATGCCTTTAATCCCAGCACTTGGGAGGCAGAGGCAGGTGGATTTCTGAGTTCGAGGCCAGCCTGGTCTACAGAGTGAGTTCCAGGACAGCCAGGCTACACAGAGAAACCCTGTCTCGAAAAACCAAAAAAAAAAAAAAAATATATATATATCAGTAAAACACACACCCCTCTATTACCAATTTAAATCTAGATATTAAAGAGAATGTAACCCTGAAGACAAAGGGCTTCCTAAGTGCTAGGAAAAAAAAATAAGAAATGAGCTACTCAGCTTAGGTACTTGTAAGATATGGTATGAATGACATCAAATTCCACCTGAAACATGCTTCCTGAACTACCACTCATATGTCAGTTAAAGGAGCATAAAGTGAAACTTACATGTCTTCTGCAGACATCTTCATAACGCCCACACATAAAGCATGTTGTTTTCCTTCTGCCATGATTGCCTGAAAACAAGCTAAGAAAACTATTTCTCAATTTGGGGAAGGGAAGTGTGAGAAACAATGATCCTTTTGCCATTTGAACCCATCTTTTGTCCTCTCCTAGGCCACTGACTCCTTAGGAGCAGGAACCTGTGAGTCTGTGGGTACAATGTAAATATCCAAGAAATCCTAAATGAATCAGTCCCTTTAGTTTCAAGCCAAATATCAGTATTGCACCTCCATATGTACCAAACCAGGAATCAGGCAAAAAAGATAAAACTTATTGTGGACAAATACTAAAATCTGTGAAATATATAGCAACTGTTTCAGCAATTTCCACTGCCAAATGGTGGCTTTATAATAAATAACACTTAAGATAATTATATTCCCAGCTGGGCAAGGTACAAGCTGATAATCACCACACTCAGAAAGTTGGAGAAGAAAAACCATAAATTTCAAGAAAGCCCAGGCTACATAGCTAGTTTAAGGCCAGCTCTATGTTATATAGTAAGACACTGTCTGGGAAAAAAAAAAACATTTCCATTCTGTTTAGAAGAGCCCCTCATTACATTTCAACCTTTATATAAATAAAACAATGATCATTTAAAGCTTCTATGTTTCATGCTGAAATGTTTGTTTATAAGTTCAAATATACACACAATCTCTATAATTTTTTTATAATTTCTCTAAATCTGTTATTTCAAATGAGTAAAAAAAAAAAAAAAAAAAAAAAAAAAACTGCATCTCAAAAAAGGGGATATGGGGTGATGATAAAGTTTAATAGTAGGAAGATCTTCCAGTCAAGGAAAACTCCAGAATTAAAAACATACCACTGTTTAAATCTATAAACATAAAAGATAAGCTTGTCCTCACAGAATACTTTTTTTCTTTTGGCTTTTCAGTGGTCTATTCAGTGTAGCAAAAATATTTGAGTACCTAGTATGTGACTAGCATCTATGTCAATACAATGTGTGTCTAACATACACAACTTATTCTATCCTTAAGCTATAAATATCACAAAAAGAGGCATTTTGAGCACAAGACACAGAATATACCTTTTCTATTTTTGGTAGTGTCACACTATGCACCATTCACAAAGATCCTCCTGAGTGCTAGGACTAAAAGCATGTATCTACCAATACACCCTGATATTTTTGTTGTTGACTACATAACTCAAGCTGGCCTCAAACTAACAGCAGTCTTCCTGTCTCAGCCTTTCAAGTGCTGGGATTACAGGTGTAAACCACCACATCCAGTTAAGACATACCTTTAAGCACATTTTAAAATACTAGTTTATTTTTTTAACCCCATAGTGATTTCCTTGTTCCTACCAATTAACTATTCCTTTTCTCAACTTAAGGCAAATGATTGCTCTGTGTATGACAAAGCAGAAAAACCTATTTAATAGATAATATAATTGGAATATTGCTGCCAAATAGAAATGATACAGAATCACTTAGTCCTATCCATGGTATAAATACACCCTTTAAACTGTATGGAGCAGAGGTGAGTGGTGTACCTCTGTAATAGCAGTACCTGGGAGGCTGGGCCAGAATTGGAAACTCAAAACCAGTCTGGATCCTGAAAGGGGGTTGCAGGGCAGACCTGGTGGCTCACACTTATAATCCAGCAGTTAGGAAGTAGAGGCAGGAAGATTAAGTAGGTTCCAGGCCAGCCTGGGATACATGAGACCGTGTTTCAAAAACAAACAAGAGAAAAAAGTGGGAGTGGATTTCCTCCCTAGCAATCCCTAAACAAAGCAGATAATAGGAGTAATGTGATCATGGTTTAAAAGACCAGCATAGCCAAATGTGGTGGTGCATAGCTTTACTTCCAGTGCTTAGGAGGCAGAAGCAAGATCTCCAAGTTTGAGGCCAGCCTGGTCTACATAGCAACTTCTATGCCAGACAGGGATATATAGTGAAACTCTCTCTCAAAAGAATAAAAAATCCAACATAACAAGTTGTGCTATACAGGAAGACTATTTTGATTCGAAGCTGTTTCTGTTACTAGTTCTTCTATTTCTGGTTTGTTTTTGAGATAGAGTCTCATGTACTGGCCTTGAACTCATGGTACGTGTCCTATCTCAGCTTCCCAGGTGGTGGGAATACAGGCGTACACCACTACTTACAGGTCCTTGTGCCTTTCTTTAAAAGAGTTGATAAGATATACTGTTTTTCACTCCTGTGGTTACTTATTATGTAGGTTTCTCTTGTTCCTTATTATTTGAATCTATATTACAGTGTCTTTAAATGCATTTATTTGACCTATTACATTCATTATTAATATCTGCTGCCTTTTTTTCTACTCAGACCTGTAATCATGCAAACTAAGATAGTCCATCTTAGTCAAGCATATTTAAAAATGCATCCTTAGCCTTTAATTCCAGCAGTTGGGAGGCAGAGGCAGGAGGATACCTGTGAGGTAAGCCTGGTTCCTATGAGGTCCAGGACAACCAGAAGTATGTAAAAGAGGCCCTGATTCAAAACAGAATAAAAAGTCCCAGCCATGCATGGTAGCTCATGCCTGTGAGCCAATATTTGAGAGCTGATATAAGCATATTACCAAGAATTCAACACTCTTTCTCAAAAGAAAGTGAAGTTTTAGACTGAGTATAATAATGCATGCTGCCCAGCACTGGAGGTTGAGACAGGAAGATTCAAGGCCACCCTGGGCTACGTAGTGAGTTCCAGACTAATCCAGGCTACACATCACAAGATTCACCTCCACCCACCTCTCTCTTTTTTTCTCTCTCTCAAGCACACACAATTTAAAAACTCCTTTTTTGAAAGAGTTTCTCTGTGTAGCCCTGGCTGTCCTGGAACTCTCAGAGATCCACCTGCCTCAGCCTCCTGAGTGCTGAAATTAAAGGCATGGACCACCATCACCCAGATAGTAAAAGTGAATTTTTAAAACAAATGTTGAGCACTTCTGGTATTTCTCCTAATACAGAGTTGCTTGAGATATAAGCATCCATACCTGCTGCCTCAATTCAGTTCGCTCTTGAATGCTTTTACTCCACTGTATCTGGATAATCAAACTAAACATTAAAGCGACAAGTTCATGTGCAAAAGAGGGTCCACTCATATCACTTACAACCTATTCAGAATCAAGTTTCAGACTGCTTCCTGAGTCTGATAACAGGGTGTAAACAGGCTGTAGTGATACAGGAACTCCTTCATAACTTTTCAATTAACTTCTATAATTAATCCTTGTAAAATGAAACATAATTTATCATTAAGAAATTAAAAGGGAGGGCAAGATACTTTAGAAGGTAGAAGTGCTTTCAGACACAGGCCTGACGACCTGAATTCTATTCTAAGAACGTAGAGTAGAAAGAGAGAATTGACTCCTAAAAGTTGTCCTTTTAGGTATACACGTACACACACATACACATACATACACACATACACAATTAATTTTTTTAAAGAAATAGAAATCAGGCATGATGATAATATATGCCAGTAACCCAATGACCCATGAATCAGGAGTTCAAGACTAATGTTCGCTATATCATATATTCAAGGCTAGTTTAAGATATATAAGACTGTCGAAGGAAGGAAGGAAGGAAGGAAGGAAGGAAGGAAGGAAGGAAGGAAGGAAGGAAGGAAAAGAAGAAGGCAGGCAAGAGGGGAATTGGGTATAGTAGTATACACCTGTAATCTCAGAACTCAAAAAGCAGTGGCAGGATTGTAGAGAAGACAAGGATAGCCTGGGCTACACAGTAAAATCTAAGCCAGTCAGGCTTAAATATATATACTGAGATATATATTAAAAAAGAAGAACAAAAAGATGATTATTATGGCACATACCTTTAAACCCAGGACTCAGGAGGCAGAGGCAGTCAGATCTTAGTTTGAGGCCATCCAAGGCATCCAACTGATCCCAGCAGTTGGGAGACTGGGGTATCAGAATCACAAGTTCAAGAGTAGCCTTGGCTTGTCTCTGAAAAAATAATATAAATTAAAAGCACAAGTAATATTCTCTTGGATGATAGATCTTTCAGTAGTGAAAAGAATACAATGCCGGGCGGTGGTGGCGCACGCCTTTAATCCCAGCACTTGGGAGGCAGAGGCAGGCGGATTTCTGAGTTCTAGGCCAGCCTGGTCTACCGAGCGAGTTCCAGGACAGCCCGGACTACACAGAGAAACCCTGTCTCGAAAAAAAAAAAAACCAAAAAAAGAAAAAAAAAGAAAAAAAAAAAAAGAAAAGAATACAATGAACAGTTTTCAGCAGTTAAACACTGGAAAGGATACAACAATAGTATCTACTGCAGCAGGATAAAGCTTAGCTCCAGGAGAAGTTAAGCCGGGACACATGATATTTGCTCCACTGAGTACAAATTTGATGGCTCCTTTATCAACCTGCTGATGTGGCAAGATAAAAGGATCTACAAGAGAAGAAATCAATTATATAAATTAATATGACTGAAGACTCAAGATAAAGGCAAAGAACACATAAACAAGTATTTTCCAAAATTACAATACTCTAATGATTGCAAAATAAAAAAAGCCAAACCATTCTTCTTTACTGACAAAGTTGATAAACATTTTCAAGAAAAGAGTGTAGCAATAAGTATCCTCATAGACTGCTTGTAAATGGGTATGGGCCTCCTTCAGGATGACTTTGCAGCATACATTGAAAGCATTGAAAAGCAGGCCGGTGGTGGCACACGCCTTTAATCCCAGCACTTGGGAGGCAGAGGCAGGTGGATTTCTGAGTTCAAGGCCAGCCTGGTCTACAGAGTGAGCTCCAGAACAGCCAGGACTACACAGAAAAACCCTGTCTCGAAACCCCCTCCCCCCCCAAAAAAAAAGAGCATTGAAAAAAGATCCATTCTTTGACCCAGTAACTCTACTTCTATGAGTCTATCCTAAAGAAAATGGATGGATATGCAGTATATTGGATAGAAAGATATTCGTTTCAGCACTAACAAGTAAAACAGAAATAAACTGAGATAGATCACAATGTCCAACAAATGAGATAAGATATAAACAACTTAAGGTATATCAATAAGAGTAATGTAACTATAGTAAACCATGCTTTTAGAGAATACCTGGAAAATGTTTACAATATAACATTTGAATGAAAAAAGCAGAAATAAAATACTCTCAAAAAGATCAGTGGTCATTAGGAGAAAGGAGGGGTGACCAGGTAAACCAACAGGTATATTTAAAGGAGTAAATTTCTTCTATATGATATTAAATGGCACACACTTGACATTTTGGGTCTGGCAATGCCTACAGAATTATATAAAAAGAACTTTTATGACTAATAATGTTATAAATAGTGGTTCACTAACTGTAAATGCATATTAACTTATCAATGCAAAATCTTAATAGAGAAAATAAACTAGGTAGCAGAGAGGACAATTTTAAAAGAACAAAAAGGTTGTACTTAGCAGTATAGTGATATATACCTAGCATGCATGGGGTCCTGAATTCAATCTCCAGCACAAAATAAACAAAACAAAAAACATTTGTATATAACATAAGAAATAAAGTGGAAAAGAGTATACCAATGCACTAAATATACTTAACTTTGATTATAGGAATTCATGTGCTCATTAGTTTCCTGTTCCTGTGATCGCCCAGATTTATGTGCATATATTCTTTTTTTAATCTAAAACAAAGTATACCTGTGTATAGACCAATAACTTATAAACCAATGATTAAAGAATCTCTAGGGCTGGAGAGATGGCTCAGAGGTTAAGAACACTGACTACTCTTCCAGAGGTCCCTGAGTTCAATTCCCAGTGACCCCATGGTGGCTCACAACCATACGTAATAGGATCCGATGCCTCTTCTGGTGTGTCTGAAGGCAGCTACAGTGTACTCATATACACAAAATAAATAAGTAAATCTTTTTTTTAAAAAAGGGAATCTCTAGAGGTTTTCACAGGATGACTAGAGAAGTTTTGTTTGCTTGGTTTTTTTTTTCTGAGATTTATGTAGGTATGTATTTTACCAGTGTTTTGTCTGCATGTTTATGCACCAGAAGAGGGAATTGGATCTCATGGGACTAGTCAGACAGTTGTGAACCACCATATAAATGCTGAGAATTGAACCCTGGAAGAGTAGTCAGTGCTCAGGTATGGTTACACAACTTTATAATCCCAGCACCTGGGAGGTGGGAACAGGATTATTAGAAATAGAAAACCAGTGTCTGTCTCAAGGAACAATAACAAACAAACAAAAAACTGAAATAACAAAACAAAAAAATTATTCCCATTGCATCAGGATTTAATTTTTTTATACAAATTTAAAGATTTATTTATTATGTATATGACAGTCTTCCTGCATGTATGCCTGAAGGCCAGAAGAAGGTACCAGATCTCACTATAGATGGTTGTAAGCCACCATGTGGTTGCTGGGAATTGAACTTGGGACCTCTGGAAGAGCAGCCTGTGCTTTTAACCTCTGAGCCATCTCTCCAGCCCCCAGGATTTAATTTCTATCAGGTCTTAATCTGGAAAAAAAAAAAATCAATGCTTAATTGAATAATTAGTTACTTAGTTTTATAAATATTAAAATATTTCACCAGCTTAAAATTTGCCTAACACTTTTGCTATTCCTGATCTCTGTAACACTAGGCAATTAAAAATTTATGTCCTTGTGATTGAATGATTTCGGGTTTTACAAGGAGATAAATTCATTCAATCACCAGTACTCATCATCAGTAGCACCTACAAGTCACTACCTTTCCTTCTGCTTCTTGGCAACAATACCAAACTGAAAAGGAATTATTTGTTTCCATTTGAAAAGTTCTTGCTCATTGGAATTATATCTTCCTTCAACTTTTTGTAATATACTCAAATGATCTGTAAATGTACATATGAAATAAACATTATTTAGTTTCAAGACATCTGTCCATGTACTCAATTAGTAACATATAGGATTTCCATATTTACCCAATGAAGAGATAATTACAGAACTCTAGTAACAAACTTAAATGAAAATGTTCCAAGCCCTTTTTGGTTTATGTATATTTTTATAAATACATACTGGTCTATTCTTCCAACTACAATAAGGACAGGACTTTGCTGTACTTAGTAGTCAAGTGCCTACCACATAGAAAGTTCACTAAATAATTATTGAATTAATATTTCTGGGGTCTTTGTTTGTTTGGGGGAAAGGCATCACCCTGTACCTCAGGGTACAAGGGTATCAAAATTATATCAATCTCTTGCTCAGCTTCGTAAGCTCTGTGATTCCATCTGTGAGTCACCACTCCAGGCTTTATTGAATGGATGAATGAATGCTTCCTCCTGTGTGGGGGGGGGGAGGGAGGGGCTTTCTTTAATGTATAAGAGAATTTGCATTTTTCAGACTTACCACAAGATGAGGAACCACTTTACCTTTATATTCCTTATTACTTGGCACTAATAATAAATCATCAGAAGTCATTTTCCATTCCTATGGTTTTCAACTCCTTTTGTATATTTTTATATTCCAAAATGTGTATTTCTACCAAGACTTACATTTATGAAGTAATCTTAAGGTTGGATAAAAAGGCCCTTCTCTTTGTCTAAAAAACAGTAATTCTCCATTTACTGTAAGGATTTCTATGTGTTCATGGCTGTAAGACAAACGTCACAGAGAACCAAGTTAGATACCATCCTTCAAAAATGAATGTAAGTCAAACATCCTATAAAAATTATAACATGAAATATACCATACAAAGATACATTAAGCTTATTTTCCAGTAAATATTCTGACCAAAAAATACCTGTCCAGTACAGAAAAAAGAGAGGAAATATGACCTGCTACAGTCAATTTCATTCTACATTTTATTACTGTAATTCCACTGTCAAGTATAAATCTCAAGAGCAAACTGAAATAAATCCACTTATAAATAAAAACAAGTCTTTGATAAAACAGTACACAAAGTGACATTTTCATATATATAGATAAGATTTGCAAATAGAAATATAACTTTTAGAGTTAATTCTGTCTATTTTCATCATTGGTCTATTGATAATAATTCCATTTATAATGAAAACAATCTAACCTTTGATATTCAGCTACTCTAATCTTTACATGGAGAAAAATAAGGACTTACCATCGGACAATTTTCACAGGATCTTTCTTAGGCATGATTTGATTAAGCCATGGTTCAATACCTGGAAATTGCTCTAGCAATTGATTTTTAATACCCTTAATAACCGAGGTTTTCAACTGGATGCAGTTGGACACATTTTCTTTTTCATCAAATCTGGCAAATGATTTTTTTCCGAGGGAAAAAAAAAGGGCATTGCTAAGCAGAAGAATTAAAACATCTAAAAGTAAGGTTCTAATTAATCATCTATTCCCAAGCAAGTACTTATGCTTAAAATAATTGTGAAATAGTTTTTAAAATACCAATTTCCATTTGTCTTGTATATAATACAAAACCAACGTTTTAAAGACAGTATTACAATAAAGTGTCATACATATTGCAATTAATGGGGGCAGAGCAATTGTTATGCTAGAATCTGTTACCAGCTAATGAAAATGCCTTTTACTGAAAATTTCTGCTCAAAGGAAAAAACACTCCCATCCATACTAAAAATCTATTTTTTAATCTTAAAGAAACCTCATACATTAAAATACAAAAGACCAACAGAAGCATAACAAAAGAATGAGCCCCAGCAGGCTATGTAGTCTGTTGATTTTTTTTTAAAGAAATAGTGGGATAATTTTAAGATACTCTGTCCAGATTTGCTCAAATTTTCATGCACAAAACCCACCTTCCTTTGCCCATGTTCCCCCTTTTTCCTTTTTCGTCTATGAAATCTGGAAGATAAACCCACTGGATAGATTTCCAAGGAGTTTGGTCTTCCTTACACTGACTAGCACACAGGGCTACCACGTTGTTCTCAAGACAAGGTTAATCTAGCAGCTAAGCAACAGGCTTGACAGGCCAGCCGCTTGCTTCCTGTCACCCAGACTCCTTCACTGCCATGACCCAGGAAGTCAAGCCTTCCCTTTTTCAGTTCATAACTAATAAACATATGGCAGAGAATGCAGGGCTCTCCTCTCAGCTAAGGAAGATGTGCCCCTAAATCACAGTGCAAGGATGTGATTGGTAGAAACCTAGGAATGGAAATAGCACTGCTGGAGGGGGCAGAACAGGGATAAGGAGAAAGAAAATGGGAGCGGGAAAGCCAAACCCCGATTGAGGATTAAGGATGGAAAGCTTAAAGAATTGTTCCAAGTTCGGAGTGAGAGCATAGTACTATATTTACAAAACCTTAGGAAGTCAGGATGGCAGGGGCGGGGGAGAAAGAGGACCTTTGCTCTCTCCCTCTTCCCCACCCCCACCCCCACCGCCTTTGTGAGCAGCCGATGGAGGCCACACCGTGTCCTTACTTCTTGAACATGATCCAAGGTGAAAGGGGCGACGATAGGGAAGGGCCCGGAATGGGAAGGAAATTGAATTAGGAAGGGTCCGGCACGAGGAAGGCCGGCACTGACAGTCGGAGCTGCTGTCGTTAATCCGGAAGGCGAAAACACTATCCGCTTTATGGCCCTCAGCGAACTCTGACTACTTCCGCTCCTCTCTACTCCACGTTGACGTTTTTGTAGGCTCTTTTTCAGTAACAGCTTAGTCTCCATTGGGGGTAGCCGAAAGGGCGGGGCTTCAGAAGGAAGACGTGATCAAGCAATTCTTTCTGGTTGCTGGAAGAGAATAGAGGAGGGAGGGAATCAATCAAAGCAGAAATTGTGGCTGTCAGTTACGGGTCCCTCAAAGGGTCAGGATTCTTCGGTCTTTGTTGTCACCTACTACTATGCTAAATAGTTCGTAAAGATAATAGGCTTTGCTTCCTATCTGAAACAACCGAGTGAATTGGTGCTTATCAAACAGCTTGAACCTAGGCGAGCTTCATAGCTTCACGTTAAAGTAATGTCAAAGTTGTCAGGTTCAGCAAATAAAATTGCAAGATACCTAGTTAATTTGAATTTCAATTAAAGTGAACACTTTTTTCGTGCAAGTATACTTCATCTACATTTTGAGCTTGCTTATGCTAAGAACTACTTGTATTTCTGAATTTAGTTGAACACTCTATTTTTTTTAATCTGATAGCCATAATCATTAGACAGTGAAGTGCTCTCATAGAATCATCAAATAAGTCATCAGGTTGTCCCCTGCTTCACTCTGATAGTTAAAAACTGAACTATAAATCAAGAGTGTAACAGGGCATGGTGGCACAAGCCATACCAGCACAGGGATGGGAGTTGGGGGCAGGAGGGGCAGGACAGGCTGATCTCTGACTTCAAAGCCAGCCTGTTCTTCAGAACTAGTTCCAGGACAGCTAGAACTACATAGAGACGGTGTCTTGAAAAAGAAACAAATAAATAAAATTAATTTCTTGAACACAAACAAAAATGTAATTTCCTCCCAGACATGATAACTTATGCCCTAATCACAGCACTTGAAGGGTTAGAGAAGGCTTGAGACCCTATCTCAAAAAGAAAACAAATGAAAAAAAGTAAAATAAGGTAATTTCCTTAAAGACCACTGGTCCGGCAATAGTCACAATTTAAATGAAAAGATGAAATACGTTTTGGTTGTGTGGGAGGGGGTGTTGTTTGTTTTGTTTTCTTTGAGACAGAGTTTCACTATATATCCTCGCTGGCCTGGAACTCCTTATGTTGATCAGGCTGGCCTCAAATTCAGATACCCACCTGCTTCTGCCTGGTTAGTACTGGTATTAAAGGTGTGTGCCACCACATTCAGTTTTGTATACGTTTTAAAACATTTTTTTTTAGAATTTTTTTTTTTTTTTTTAGAAAATTATGCTTTTTGAGGATTTTTAATCAGAAAGGTAAAAAAGAAAACATAGTGGCTGGGGGGGTGAGGATTAATATCAATATGTGAGACACAGAAACACTGGGTCTATAAGACAAATACCACAGTCTCTCTAGGGGTAAATATTCTAGTTCTCAGTGGGAGGAAGAACCTTTAAAAATACTCCAAACAAGTGTACTATGCATTTATATTATTCAATTGTTTGTGAATAATTGGTAGTTACCATTGCCTACCTTGTCTTGATTCTATGGTATCAACAATCCTCATTTAATAATTTGATGTTTTCAAATAAATCTGCATGAACAATTATGTTTGTCTTTATAAATTAACAATTTGGTATTCCGGTTTACACATCGGTCTTTTGTGAACATTTTGTAGCATGTATCTGCATTACTAACATCACTCAACACTGAAACATTTGGAATTTGAGTTTATAAACATGCAAAAACTGAAGCTAAGCTGGCCATGGTAGCCCCTAGGTATAATCCTAGCAGTAGCAAAGCACTGAAGTCAAGGCAGGAAGGGGGAGAGTTCAATGGCAACTTGGCTACAAAATGAAACTGTCTCAGAAAAAAAAAGGCGGTAGCTTCTTCCTCTCCTAGCAATTCTCACACTGCTCTAAGAGCCTACCTTTTAATAACAAGTACATTATTATTTTGTTTTGTTTTCTGAGACACGGTTTCTCTATGTAGCCCTGGTTGTCGTGGAGCTCACTCTGTAGACCAGGCTGGCCTCGAACTCAGAAATCCGCCTGCCTCTGCCTCCCAAGTGCTGGATTAAAAGCGTGTGCCACCAGTGCCCGGCAAACAAGTACATTATAATCAACCATTACTAAGTGGTTTAATGTTACTGAAAATAGATAATTCGCTAGAAGTTATACAGATGCTCTTTGATTTAAGATGGGATTATTAAGCCATAAACCCATTCTATAAACTGAAAATATCATTAAATTGAAAGCATGTTTAATACACCTACCCTAAAAAAGCAGCATAACTTAGCAATGCAGAACAATATTGAGAGAGAATTGGTTGTTTCCCTTCATCATCACTGACTGATGGAAAGACATGGGCTTTACTGTCACTCCTCAGCTTAGCAAAACAATACACTACATGTCACTAAACCAGGAAAAGATCAAAATTCATCATCATATTATTTTTGCATCCACCATCAAACCATTCAGGGTAGTCTGTATCTGACAAACATTGTATGTAATAAGTATATGTGGTACAAGCAAATCAGAGTTAATTTACTGGACAAAGAAATTAGTAATAAATTAGCCAGATGTGGTGACACATACCTTTAATTGTAGCACTTGGGAGAAAGGTAGGCAGATACCTGAGTATGAGGCCAGCCTGGTCTACAAAGCAAGTTCCAAGACAGCTAGGGCTACACAGAGAAACCCTGTCTCGAAAAAATAATAATTTCTTAAACTTTTTGTTTGAAAATCTACTAATGCATCTGGAAAGATGTCTCCCCAGTTAAGATGACTGGCTGCTTTTCTTTTTTTTTTTTTTTTTTTTTTTTTTTGATTTTTCGAGACAGGGTTTCTCTGTGTAGCCCCGGCTGTCCTGGAACTCACTCTGTAGACCAGGCTGGCCTCGAACTCAGAAATCCGCCTGTCTCTGCCTCCCAAGTGCTGGGATTAAAGGCGTGCGCCACCACGCCCAGCTGACTGGCTGCTTTTCTAAAGGACCTGGATTTGATTCCCAGAACCCACATAACAGCTCGCAATCATCTGTAACTCCAGTCCTGGGATCCTCCAGTGCCCTATTCTGGCCTCCATAGGCACCAGGTATGCATGCAGGCAACATATCCATACATAAAGAAATATGTGTATAATTATAGAAAATAATACGTAATTTGATATTAAATATATAAAATAATAATTTAAAACTACTACTTTTACTTATTTAACAGTATTATACCAAAAATTCATATTACCAGAAATAATAACTTTTCTTTCCTTATGAAGTCAGTCTCTTGCTAGAGCTGGTAACATGTATTGCTAGTGCCCAGTTGATGGCATTTTTGCTTTGTTTTAGACTTGTATTTTTGGGACTGTATGTATGTGACTGGTGCTGGTACTGGGAATGGAGTCATTCTGCATGCTACGCAAAGCACTCCACCAAGGAGCTACATTCTCATTCCTCTTTTCCTAATTTTTTTAAATTTTGACATAGAGTCTCACTAAATTGCCAGGCTAGCCTTGAACTTTCTCTCAAATTCCAGAGTATCTGGATTTATAAACCTATGGTATCAGACTGGGAGTAGTAGTTGTTGCTTGATTGCTTATAGTTTTTTTTTTTTTAAATAATAAAGTAAATTATTTTTTAAAGATATTATTTATTTTGTGTATGTGAGTACACTGTAGCTGTCTTCAGACACACCAGATGAGGACATTGGATCCTATTATGGATGGTTGTGAGCCACCATGTGGTTGCTGGGAATTGAACTCAGAACCTCTGGAAGTCAGTCTTAACCACTGAGCCTTCTCTCCAGCCCAGGTTTTTTTTTTAAATTGCTCTTTTGTGGTTTTTTTGTTTGTTTTTTGAGGCAGATCCTTACTCCATAGGCCAACCTAAAAATTCACTGAGCTCAGGCTGACCCCAAACATGACAGTCCTCCTGCTCAGTCTTCTAAGTAACCAGGCATCAACCACCACACAATCAGTGGTACAGCACATACCTAGTGTGTGTCATGCTCCCTCTCCCTCTCCCCTCCCCTCCCCTCCCTTCTCCCCTTCCCTTTTCCTTTTCCCCTCTCTCTCCCCTTTCCTCTCCCTCTCCTTCTCCCTCTCTCTCTCTCTCTACCTCTCCCTCACACACACAGAGTGTATCATTAGTTACCAAACTGGACTGGAAAGATTCATTGCTTTCTTTGTTCTGTCCTTTCTCCCTCTGTCTGATATAGATAGGGGTTTTATTTTCTGTGTATTACCGCAGAAAATAAAAATAGCAAAATATTGTTATATACAATATAATATTAAATGGATCCATTTTTCATTGTAGGTGTGTGTGTGTGTGCCCATGAGCACACCACAGTGCATATGTGGGCAGAGGGCAGCTTGTAGGAATTAGATCTCCCCTTGTACCACTGGGACCTGGGAATCAAACTCATGTGATTAGGCTTATCTTAAGCATCTTTGCCTGTTTCACCATCTTGCTGGCCCAGGACTCATCTTTAAATAAATCATTGCTATAATGACCCAATGCCATAGGAGATATATTTCAAAATTATCCTCTTCAAAAATTAAAACTTGAGCCAGGTGGTGGTGGCTCACACCTTTAATCTCAGCACCCTGGAGGCAGAGACAGGTAGCTTGCTCTCTGAGTTCCAGGACAGTATGGTCTACAGAGGGAGTTCCAGGACAGCCAAGGTTACACAGAGAAACCCTGTCTTGGGGAAAAAACTTGAAGTAATGATGACTCATTCCTGTAAGCTTAACCCTGGAGAGGTAGAAGGAGGAGTCAGAAGGCTAAGGCTAGCCTAAGCTAAATGAGACTGTCTCAAAAATAAAAAAATAAAATGAAACTGGAGCTTCCAGATCAGGTTGGGTGGTGTAGGTGTGAACCCAGCACTCAGAAGATGAGGCCTTTCAAGTTTAAGGCCAGTCTAGGCAATATAGTGAGGGTATCTTAACCAAGAAAAAATTGCGGGCAGTGGTAGCGCTGCCTTTAATCCACTTGGGATGCAGAGGCAGGCGGATTTCTGAGTTCAGATTTCTGAGTTCGAGGCCAGCCTGGTCTATAGAGTGAGTTCCAGGACAGCCGGGCTACACAGAGAAACCTTGTCTCAAAAAACCTTAAAAAAAAGAAGAAAGAAAGAAAAAAAAGTAAGTTTCATTTATTCATGTCTATAACAGTTATAAAGTATTTTATGCTTTTGATATACATGATCTCTGTCCTACAATTTATAGATAAATATTCCCTGCATCTTATTTCACAATAATCCAAGTGTCCACATAAGGCAGGATATAATTCCCAAGCCATCATGTATTTTACTAAAAGTTGTTAAAAGTTGTAATAAGCATTAAACATGTCACAGTTTGTGTTTACCCACTAAGAATTTTCAAAGTGTTTTACAAAGTCATCATGATGCAACCTCTAAAGTGCAACCCAGGGAAGCAGTTCACAAGCGATGAGACCAGCACCCAAACCCTTTACAGGATCTAAGAAAGAGAAGATTCCTTAGGAGATAGATAGGGCACAAGTTTGAACATTGGAGAAGCTGCTTTTACTACAAGGGAGAATTGGGTAACTGCCAGACCCTTGCTGGACCTCCTGCCTCTCAGAATCTATAGATTGTGAAGTCTCCTGTTAGGTCATATTTCCCACAAACTGGCCCCCAGCCTTCTACTTTTGAGGCAGCTGCAGCCTGCCTTTCTATCCCCTACTAAATCAAAACACACCTAAGAATCCCAACAGTCTCCCTGTGCCCCCCATTAACTCTAAAAAGTTTAAGGAGAAAGTGTATTAGTATATCTTATCCAGATCTTCCTATACCAAGCAATACATGTAAAAGTAAGTGAGATTAAACAACTCCCACCTGCAGTTTCAGACACTACTACATTTGGAGACCTGAGAGAGTGCCTATCTATCAGAAGACTATCAGGACTCACCAAACAGCCAGACTGGTGATAAGTCAAACTCATGTGCCTCATTCACACCCCTGTTGTCTTCTATCATTGCCAAACATGAAGGCACCCAGTTTGACTGTGAGCATGCTGCTCCCTTGCCCTCTTTTAGAGGACTTCATACAATGCATTTTGATCATATTCATTCCCAAGTCCTCCCCCACACTCTTCCCAGATTCATAACTCTCTCCCTTTCTACCCACCCCCACCACTTTCCAGTCCTCTTTTATTTTTTAAATAGTTAGTTAACTCTAATTTGTGCTGCCTGTACTCTCGTAGGTGTGGGGCCACCCACTGGAGCATGGTTGATGTATCAGAGGTCACACCCATAAAGAAAACTGGCTCTTTCTCACCCAGAAGCTAGCAACTGTTAATAGGCCTCAGTTAGGGATGAATCAATTACAGATGATGTGAGTTCCTTAATTCAGTAGTTCTGTCAGGTACAGAAGACATGGTTTTGCTCCAGTCCTCCCCAACCTCTGGTTCTTACAATCTTTTTGACCCCTCTTCCATTATGTTCACTGAGCCTTCTAGAAAGGGGTCTAATAAATATGTCCCATTTGTAGCTGAGCAGGCCACTGATGTGTATTCTCTAAACAGACCAGTTATGAGTTTCTGTGTTAACCACTGTTCAATGCACAAAGAAACCTCATGGATGAGATCTAAGAGCTACATTCTTCTATGGGTAAAAAATAAATGAATTTAGGGAGCAGTTTGATACTCTGTCCATTTAGCAGGTTCACCTCTAGGGCTTATACGTTCCCCAACTATTGTGTCTTGAACGATGGGGGTGATTTATCTAGAGGCACAGGTAAATTCAACCTATGGGATGAATAAAGAATTGTATGTCCTGGAAAGAAAGTGAAGGGGCAATTGGAGAAGGGCCACTAGAAGAGAGTGACATCTAGAAATCTGAGAAGTGGGGACAGCTTTAATCTCAAGAGGGAAGAGGGTGGGATAAACCCTCAAAGCCAGAGGCAGCCTGCTTTCTTACAGTACCCAGGACCACCAGCCTAGTGGTGGCCCCCAACCAAAATGGAATGGCCTCTCTCAAATCAGTCACCATTCAAGAAAATGCCCTATAGGTTTGCCTACAGTCAGTTTCAATGAGGCATTTCTCAGTTGATTACTCTCCTCTCATGTGACCCTAGCTTAGGTCACCTTGACGTAAAACTAGCCAGCACATCAGATAAGGAAAACACTCTCCACGTCTGGCTCTCTGTATCTGTCCCCATCTGCTGCAGGAGGAAGGTTCTCTGATGATGGCTGAATAAGACGCTGATCTATGAGTATAGCAGAATATCATTAGGAGTCATTTCATCACATTTCCCCCCTCTTTTAGAGCAGTAGTATTTGGTTTTACCTTAGGTCCCTGGCTATCTAGTCTCAGGTTCTTGGTCACCCAAGTGTCAGGAATGGGTTCCATCTCATGTGCCTTAGGTGAAATCAGTTACTGCTTGTTTACTCCCACAAGTTCTGTGCCATCATTGCTCTTGCATGTCTTGCAGGCAGGACAGATTGTAGGTCAAAGGTTTGGGGCTGGGTTGGTGTTTCCGTTTCTCTTTTGGTAGCCTGCAGAGTGCCTTCCCACACCAAAGACACTAGAACATAGGAGCGAATGTTCTATGTAGACCAGCTCCATTTCTCCATGTTCAATGAGTTGTGGTGGGTTTTGTCCTCAGCAGTGGGACCCCATTGTCAATTTTTGGAGAACAACCAACCCATTGTCTTGGCAACAACCTGGGTTGTTTGGGCCTATCCATGAACACCCCCTCCTCCTTAGTCAATAACTCAGTTGCATGCAACCTAGTCTCAGTACAGGAAGCTTCCTTTGGAGAAGATGCTAGGAGAACTGTGAAGGGTTGATGTGCAGGAGATCAGAAGGAAGAAGGAAATTTTGGGGAGCTGGCTTAAGTGGTTAAGAGCACTGGCTGCTGTCTCACACCACCATATGGCAGCTCACAAGTGTCTAACTCCAGTTCCAGGGACCTGACACCATCCACACAGACACACATGCAGGTAAAACACAAAACACCAATGTACATAAAAATAATTTTAAAAAAGGATGTTCATTTTAGGTATTTTTTTTTTTCAAGACAGGGTTTCTCTGGGTAGCCCTGGCTGTCCTGGAACTCACTCTGTAGACCAGCTGGCCTCTCTCAAACTTACAGAGATTTACCTTGCTCTGCCTGTGGAGTGCTGGGATTAAAAGCATGTGCTACCACTGCCCTGTTATTTTCGGCAGAGTTAAGCACAGTTTCCTGGTGATAATTAAGTCAATCTCGTGTGCACAAGGAAGCTTAAAACATGACTACCTTGAAACTCTTAGTAAAGTACAAGTTACACATTTAATAAAGATTGGTTCCAAAGATTAATGGAGAGAGCAGGCTCAAGATAAAGAAGCACATGAGAAGGGTCTGGGGGAGGCTAAAGCTATAGATTGACTGAGACAAACAAACTCAAGATAAAGGCTCCGGGAATGCAGGGAGGCCTGGCCACAGGATAGCACAAAGGTCACCAGGCTTCTGGGAAGAAAACAGGTTTTACAACTCTGTTTGAAGAGACAACCCTGCATGCTTAACATTCCTGGTTCCCTAGTGCTTGTGAGTGAGCACAAGGTCCTCCATGCCTCCTACGGAGGACTAAAGAAGACACTTCATAGGATGTGGTGTTAGTTTGAGACATTTGTTCCTCTTCTTCCTTGTTCTCTCTTCTCCATTCCTTCACTGCTCTGTGCTTCTCTTTCTTGTACTTGACTCCCACTTCTACCTTCACTGCCAAAAGCTTCTGTTAGACTACAAAGGGAATTCGGTGTTAGAGCATTTGACTAGCACACAGAAAGCTCTGTGTTCAATGTTTAGTACCACATTATTTTAAAATTATTATTTGATATATTTAAATTATTATTTTACATTTCTGTAATGTATCAGCACTTGAGAGGTAGAGGCAGAGGCAGGAGGATTATAGGATTGATGGCAACAAAGAGATATCACTAGTGCCCTAAATACAAAATACATACATATATACATACATAAGTACATACATACATACACTTCCACACATCCCCATTTCTCTCCTCCCTAATGGTCTTGCCCTACACTTCTTACTCTCCAAAACTCTACCTCTTCAACTGCCCCAAATAACTTATCACTTGAAACTGAGATGGAAATCTCTAGATGGCAAATTCAACTCCTATAAAGCTAGAAATATACATATACACACAGCCACCTGTCCCTACTACTGAAATGAAAACTATTCCCCCTTGCAGACTGGGTGAGTCAGGGGTGGGTCTCCTCAGCAGCATTCTTCAGCTCACTAGTACCTCCTCTCTTTTGTATTTTAGTTTTCTTTGCTTTTTTTTTTTTTTTTTTTTTTTTGGTTTTTCGAGACAGGGTTTTCTCTGTGTAGCTCTGGCTGTCCTGGAACTCACTTTGTAGACCAGGCTGGCCTCGAACTCAGAAATCCTTCTGTCTCTGCCTCCCAAGTGCTGGGATTAAAGGCATTTTGCCACCACTGCCCGGTTCTTTGCTTTTTTTGAAGCATGGTCTAGCTGTATAACCCTGGCTGGCTTACAAACTCATAGAAAATCCTCTTGCCTCTACCTTCCAATTACTGGGTTACATGCAACTGCCACCATACATGTGCTCCTGTACCCTGTCTCTCTGTCATATTTTTTTTCTGTTTTTTCATTATTTTTTATACTTTAAAGTTATTCATTTGTGGGCTCTGGATGTGTGGAAGTGTGTGTATGTATGTGGGCACACACTGCCATGGTGTGTGAGTGGGGCTCAGAGGACATGTAGGAGTCAGTTCTTCCTACACATGAGGCCCTGGGATTAAACTCCCTCAGGTTACCGAGGCTAGCCACAGACTGGGCCATCTCACTGGCTCTTACTGTTTTTAAAATCCCTCTACTGGATTTTTCTTTTGCATTTTTCGAAGAAAATTGTAGCTATTTGCACATTACAAACACAAAGTATAATGACAATAATAATAAAGCTCACATCTCTGGCTGGAGATGTGGCTTAGTAATACAGCACTTGATGAAAATGTACAAAGCCCTGGGCTGTATGCTTCATGCTCCAAACGAAAAAAACAAACCAAATAGCTAGTGTTTTTGTAGGAGCTTCCCTAAGTGAGGCACTATTTGTTCCAAGTTATTTCATGTATTAGCTCACTTAATCTGCAGAGTAGATATTAATTATCCATTTTCACTTTGTGGGTAAAGAAACAGAAGAAATGAAGGTTAAGAGACTTGGCTCAATTTTCCCCAGCAAGGAATTCCCAGAACCTGGCTTTGAACACAAGTAGCTATAATTTGATCCTATCTAAATCATATTGAAACCATACCCGCACATTCCACCCATGCACTGACTCATAAAGCATAGTTTTAAATCCTAACAGTCCAGAGGCTGAAGCAGGAGGGTTGTAAATTCTAGGCCAACCTGGTTTATATAAGAGACCCTGTCTCAAAAAGAAAGAGAAACAAACAAAAACACACAAATGAGATCATGCCATATATGTTGTTTTCCTTTTTAAAATTTTCTTTAAAGTTTTGAGATTATAATATAATTTACATCATTTTCCTCCTACATTTACCCCAAAAATTCTCCCATGTACCCTTTATTTTGCATTGATTATACAATATGTATGTGTAAATATATTTCCTAAACATATAAATGTGCAAACTGCTCAGGCTGTTTAAGATCACTTTGTAAGTATGTGTTTTCAGGGCTGACCATTTAGTATTGGATAACTAATGGGTGCCCTTTGTCCTGGAGAAGAACTACTTCTCCTGATTTCAGCATTCCTTAGTTGCCTGTTGTCCTTTGTGTAGGGTTTTGGCCTCAGAAGATTTTTCTTCCCATCCACATTAGCATGTCCTTGTGTTGTCCTTGTCCAGCTCAGGTTTTAAGCAGCCATGTTTGGTAAGACTTCATGAGTGTAGCTTCAGATAACTCTAAGAAACACAGTCTCACAGCAAACTCTGCTCCTCTGGCTCTTACAATCTTTTCCCCCCCTCTTCCCCAGTGATCCCTGAGCCTTAGGTTTAGAAGTTGTGTTATAGATGTATCAGTTGGGACTGAAGTCTACAACTCAGGAAAAAAAATGACATTTTCAGGTAAATGAAGAAACTAGAAAAAAAAAAAATCATTGAATGAAGTAACCAAGACCTAGAAAAACAAACATAATTTTTCTCTCCCTCAGGTTCCTAGCTCCTAATGTTCAAATGTGAGGATGCAACCTGTAACAGATTAAAAAAGAACCTGCAGGAAACAGGAAAGTAAAATGGGATTGTGGGGGTGGTGGCAATAGAGAGGGAATAGCAGGATAACAATTGATTTGAAGAGGGGAAAATGGAAAAGGGGGGGTGCTGATTAAGAGAAGATTAAGGAAGGGAAAAAAAACACAAGAAAGTTGATAAAAAGCCATAAAGGAACCATACAATTAATTATCTACCTTAAAAACAATAATGCAATATGAGTCTCTGTTGTATAAATATACATATGTAGTTTAAAGATCTTCTAACAAAAACCCCAACACAGGTATAAGAAGGCTTCTTTGCAATGTTGTTTAGGGTGTCAATCAACTTCCCAAATATTATAGGTTATTGTTATTTTGCTTTTTCCCTCCATGGGTAAAATTCACCTTGGAGATTTCTTTTCATGTCAGATAAGAGAAAAGATTACAGAAAACAAATGGAAAAGATTTCATTCTTTGGGTGGCTAGAGGCCATCCCATAATAATGTGAGAACACTATTTAAACCATTCTCCCCACCTTCATTGTTGTCTCCTTCCTCCTTCACCTCCTCTACCTCCTCCTCCCATTTCACCCCCCCCCCCTTCTTTCCCCTCTTCCTCGTCTTCCTCATCTTTCTCTGGTTCTTATTTTGACTTGTTTGCTTGGTTGTTTTGAAATAGGTCTAATGTATCTCAGGCTGCCCTTGAATTTACAATATTGCCAACGAAGACCTTGAACTCTTGATAATCTTCCTGCCTCCACCTCCCCACTAAGAGATGGTAGGCATGTACTACCAAACCCAGTTTACAGGCAGCTAGAGATTGAGCCAAAAGCTTGGAGCTGGATGAGCACTCTGCAACTTGCCAAACCCCAGCCATACCCAGTGTCCTTATGTCAGCAGTCATTCAAGTCCCTCCAAAACTGGTAGGTGCAATGAAGCCACAAAACTCCAGAAATTCCTGGAGTAGCTTTTTCCAAATTCTGGAGTCCGAGCCCTATGCTGTGACACCCACATTATTTTAGAAGTCCTCACCTATACCAACTGGAGCATCATCAGTGTATACACCACAGTCTATACTATCTATAGAGGGGAAAGTCAAGAAGAAACTTGTGTGTGCAAGCAAAAAGCACACTTGTTTTCACAGCAGTTTTATCCCTTCTCCAACTATTATATTGTTCTTGCTGCCTTCTTCCAGGATTTCCCCTGAGCCTTGTGGAAAAGGGTTGACAAGGACGATAAAGCCTTCCCATTAAGACTGAGCATACATAGTCACTTACCCTCAGCCCTTTAAAGAGAAGAGAGAGTTCAAGAATTTCAGAGAGACAGTAGGGTAGGGTGGGAAGGAAGGGGAGTGGATGAGATCCAAATATATTATGTGCATGTATGAATATTAAATATTTTCTTTTAAAAAGAAGCTTTGCTGATCAAGTTTGAAAGCAGTCAGGTCCACGGGTATAAACATAAATATTTAGCACCCATTCATGGAGAAAGCAGCACTAATTGGATTCACTGGGAGTTTAAAGAAAGAAGACATCAAGTTGGGATGGTAAACACATGGGGGATAGTTTGGGGGAAGAGGGTGGGAGATAATGGGAGGTAAACACGATCCTAATGCATTTGTATGCATACATATGTAATTCTCAAAGAATAAAAATCTCCACACTTCGCTGAAGTTCTCCCTTCTGTTAACATCATCCAAGAGAGACCCATGTACCTCAAGTATTGTGTCAGAGCAGAACAACTACCAAACTTCATCAACCATTTCCCACCTAAACAACAGAGTCAGAGGTTGTCCCAAACACTCTCTGCTCCCTATAGCCTCACCATCACTGTCTGCCTTGACTCAATCAAGGACCATTCTCCTTAGAACATCAGTCTTATGGAAGTGGAAGAGGGACTACTTGAGGAGAGAACGGGCCAGCCAAGGGGGACAGGGGAACAGGAAAGGGTAATGTGAGGTGATATGAGGGCCGTGTTATACAATATACAAAACATCATAAGGAACCAGTCACTTTGTACACTGAATAACAGAATAATAGTAGAAAGTAAATGAAGAATGAGTAAAAAGAACAGCTGTCTCAGGCCAGGCAGTGGTGGCGCACGCCTTTAATCCCAGCGCTTGGGAGGCAGAGGCAGGTGGATTTCTGAGTTCGAGGCCAGCCTGGTCTACAGAGTGAGTTCCAGGACAGCCCGGGCTACACAGAGAAACCCTGGTCTTGAGAAAACCGGAAAAAAAAAAAAAAAAAAAGAACATCTGTCTCCATTTAAGTTAGTCAACATAAGAAGCCCTAGACTCCAAAGGTGACCCAACCCAGGGTCTAGTTATTCGTGGGGTGTCGAGGTAGACCTTCACCTACAAAATAAACAAGGGCGGGGAGAAAAACGGAGACCATGCAGCAGGGAATTTTGTCACGGTCTCGCTTTAATGGGGGAGCAGTTTACAGGTATACTCCCAGGTAAGGGAGGCGGGAAACAAGGAAGGGGGCGGGGTCCCTGTCCAGGGCCATCCCACCATCGCAACCAGCCTCCAGGATTAAGTTCCTGACACCTGAGAACATTTTTTTCTCAACCTGGTATGGACTAGGCCTCCCAAAACAGCAGGCAACCTCCTGGCTCGGCTCCTGACACAAGGTACCCAACATGTAACCCACATTCATTTCCATTTGCCTCTCTACATCCTCCACTCTGTCCCCATCTCCCATGATTCCCTAATTACTGAAATATTTTCACTATATCTTCTGGGATTTATATCCATCATGTACAAAACCCATATTCTCAGTTTCCTTTCCCTGTGCTCCCTTCATCTTAGTCTTCAAGACTCCTGCATCCTTCCTGAAGTCAAGGCTTTCTCTGCCGCTTTCAAATTATGGGTTGTTTTTTCTCCCTCAGGAAGTAGGGCTTTGGGACATAGGTTTCATCGGTTCCTTACTAAAACTTACACAGCATTCTTCATGTCACATATGTTAGTGGCATTTGGATGTGGGACACTTAGAAGATATTAAGGGGGCGGGCAGTGGTGCACACGCCTTAATCCCAGCACTTGGGAGGCAGAGGCAGGAGGATTTCTGAGTTCGAGGCCAGCCTGGTCTACAGAGTGAGTTCCACGACAGCCAGGGGTATACAGAGAAACTCTGTCTCGAAAAACCAAAAAACAAAACAAAAAAGAAGATATTAAGGGTCAGATGAGGTCTTTAGAGCTGGTCCTTCATGATGTATTAATGGCTTTACAGAAGGAGGAAAGGAAGAGTCAAGGTAGCAAGGTTAGTGTCTCATAGTGTAATGCTTTCTGCGAGATCATCACCCAACAGAAAGTCTCCCCAGCAGATGCTTGCATCCTGCTCTCGCACTTCCTGGACCATGGGCTAAATAAACCTCCTTTATCCATAAAGTACACAGTTTATGGTATTTAGTTATGGCAAGAGAAAATGGACTAAGGCACACCCAAACTTACCATCTCCCCATTTTGTGTAGGTCCAAGTAGCTCAAAATGCTTAGAGCAAAACAGAACCATGTTGACTGACTTGATTTTAAATTCATAAATGCAGATCTTAAGTGGTCTCCTAATGCTTCCTGGCAGTCATATTATGTATTACTAGACTAGTGCTATCCATATAAAATTTCTGCAGTGATGGAAATGTTCTATAATCTGCACCACCAAAACAGTAGCCACAAGTAAAAAAAAAAAAAATACTTACATTTACTTTCTTTTTTTTGGGGGGGTTTTTTTTTTTTTCGAGACAGGGTTTCTCTGTGTAGTCCTGGCTGTCCTGGAACTCACTCTGTAGACCAGGCTGGCCTCGAACTCAGAAATCCGCCTGCCTCTGCCTCCCAAGTGCTGGATTAAAGGCGTGCGCCACCAACGCCCGGCTTACATTTACTTTCTAACAATTAACTAGATCTTTGAAATTAATTCCTTAGTAATATTAGCCACATTTCAAGCTTAAAATCACATCTGGCTAGTGGCTATGTGATTAGACAATGTATCCTAGACAAGCTCTTGTTGATATATATGTGTGTGTGTGTAATCATATGTATGTATGTATGTATACACACACACACAAAACACACAAACACACACAATCAGTGGTTCTCAAGGTGTGATCTGAGGACCACAGAATGTCCATGAGGCTGATATCTGCCTTCATCTATTTGTGCTATTACAACCTAATATCTGAGGCATGACAGTTTTTTACAGGAGAGGAACTCACTTTTCATTTATTTATATTGATGGTTTGTTTATTGTTGGTAAGTGGAAGTCCAGTTTGTTTGCGCTAATAATCCCACAAACTGTTAAGTTTTAAGAAAAGAGGTTTAATTTGATTCATAGCCTTAAAGGTTCAAGGACAATAGGTTACATCTGGTGAAGGCCAAAGTACTGCAGGTTATCACATGACAAGAAACAGTCTCCGCTTGTAGCCCAGACTGGCCTGAAAGTCACTGTCTTCTTGCCTCAACCTCCCAAGTGCTGAGACTTACAGGAATAAACCATCTTGTAGGACACATAGAGGGTCTTGTGTTCACAGATAAATACTAGGGAAACTAGGAATGTTAAACACACAGCAGAGTTGTATGTTACAGAAGGAAAGAAGTATAACCTGTTTTCTGCCCAGAAGGCTGAGGACAGAGACGGTTAATAGCCTGGTGACCTCTGTACTATCTGTATGTCCAGTCACACTGGATTCGTCAGACTTCTTGAGACACGTTTGTCTCAGTCAGTCTATAATGCTATATCTACTCAAGACTCTTATGAACATTGTTTGCCTTAAACTGCTTCTTTAGTTAATTTATAGAACCTACCTTTATGGAGGATATTCCTTGTACTTTTCAAGACTTTTGATGTAGCTGGGCCCTAGTGGTGCACACTTTTAATCCCAGCATTTGGGAGGCAGAGGCATTGCAGATCTCTGAATTCAAGGCCAGCCTGGTCTACAGCATGAGTATGAATTCCAGGATAGCCAGGATTCTCTCCCCTCCCTTCCTCCTATCATGGGGTCAAACCTACGCAGAAGCCACTGTCTTTACTGACTAGACCTCCCCCCAACAACTCCTGCAACTGAGGACTGTGTGGCCTCCGTTGCTCTGACTGTCATTCAATGTCCCAAAGCTAGGATTCATAGTGCTTAATTTCTGCTGTGATATTGCTTAGCCCTGTCCCCACATGGCTGGAATCTCCCCTGGTTTCCACTTTGAAAAACTTGGGACCCAGAAGTTAAAAAACCACGTTGGATCCACCTAGCAAGGCCAGTTCCTCCTTCACTATATTCTTTCCTATTAACTGTGTCTCAAGCTTCGTCTCCCTGACATGGGTTGACTCAAGTCATCTTACAGCCATTGGTGTTTCTTCACTTCTCCCTGAAGTTTCTTCTAGATCATTTCAGTGTGTTGAAAGTCAAAAGCTCCAGGATAGGGGTTGCTGGGTTTCAAGCTCTGAAGGACACCTGAACTCCCCTTTCTGGCCCACTTCTTCATCTGTATCAACAAATCTGTTACTGCTGTTTTTTAAAGGGAGGAAGTCTCTATTTTGGCTCCCTATTGCAGAAGCTTTCAACCCATTGTGTAGAAAGAACAAGGAAGCAGCTCAGTTTATAGTGGCAGTAACATGTAGTGGAGGCTGTTCCCAAAGGACCATCTGGAAGCAGACCACAACAGGGAAGGAACATTCCCAGTGAACCACTCCCACAGGCAACTGTTAACTATCTATAAATCCTTAGAAAAGGATGGAGCAGAGGTAGGTGGATCTCTGAGTTTGAGGCTAGCCTGGTCTACAGAACTAGTTGCAGGACAGCCAGGACTACACAGAGAAACCGTGTCTCTAAAAAACCAAAAACCAAACCAAAC
Organism: Mastomys natalensis; assembly: GCA_021653895.1. NCBI lineage: Eukaryota > Metazoa > Chordata > Mammalia > Rodentia > Muridae > Mastomys > Mastomys natalensis. Next base: position 54,410 of record JAJTUV010003387.1, on the reverse strand, counting down.
AACAAGCAAAATGCTGTTAAACCTAGTAGCAACTTCAAGGGATAGAGATGAGACCCAAACAAGAGATATAACCTTGCATTTTTCTAAATCAGAACAGAGAAGTCCTTTTCTCTTGTGTTTGAATTTCTTTTGTTCCCTTTGAAAGGAGGTGTTGTGTACTCCCCCTGTGTAGCCAAGGCTGACCTTGAACTGCAGCTCCTCCCAAGTCAGCTTCCCACATTCTGGCATGCATAATCAAAACCAGCCTTTTGCTTCAGCTTCTGATCTGTAAATTTGAGACCTAATGGCTGCCTGAAACCCAGTTGTATCTACCATAAAGGACTCCTAGAGAATAAAGCTATATACAGAGAACCGAGATGAGAGATAATGAGAGAGGGTGAGAAACAAGATAGTACTTGAGGTCATGGCTGGGATTGAGGTTTGCCCTGTCTGGATATAGAAACCAATCGACTTCATGTTTTTCTTAAGCTTATTCAAATCAGGGTCCTGACACTTGACGAAACAGTATCAACAAGTTAGATGTGAGCTACAAATAGACATGAGATGAACAGAATCTCATGACTGTCTCCCCCCCACTTTAAAGTGTGTGTGTGTTTTGTGTGGTGTGTGTGTGTGGGGTGTGTGTGTGTGTATGGAAACATTAGACATGCTCCACTAGTAGATGAGCTGGAGGGTCCTAGATTCCCGTTCGTGGAAGTCTGAGACTCCCAGCTATGTCTTCCTCCACTTTAGCTCTCTTCAGAGACCCTGTAAGGAGTCTGATTTCCAGTTCCCTCTAGCCTAGTGTTAAATCAACAGAGACCTAGCAGGGAGTGAAAACTTTCATTACTCTTCCAATGTTAACAGAGGCCACCCCTCATCTCATCTGTAAGTTTAGGAACGTTGTGAAATCACAGAACCTCTGGTATTTTGGAGATATTCCTGTTGGAGCAATTTTGGGAATATACCAAATTATCACATTGTGCTGAGAGTTTTTATATTTGCTGGGTTTTTGGTTTGGTTTGGTTTGGTTTTTGAGACAAGGAGTATGTTAGCTGATGTAGTACAAAAGGGTCTGGCCTCAAACTCAACAGCCTGAGGCTACAACTTAGGGAGACTGCCTCTGGCATCAACTTCCCCATGAATGCTGGAATATAGCCTTGAGCAATTCAGCAAGGCGACCAGCTTCAGTTTGACTGGCTATGAAATCACCCAAGTCCTTTGCTGTTCAGCAACGTGGTCCTGTAGGATTGGTCAGATCTGCTGTCAGTTATCTGAAAGTTCTTACAGTTGTTAGGTGGGGTTAGAAAGAAAGTGACTCTGGTGTTATCAGTGAGGTGAAGACAGACATCTTCGAGAAGGTCTCTCTGATCCTCAAGGTCTGAGAGCTTCGTCGAATTTCTGTTGATCCTCCAGTGACTGTAAGTTAAAAGATCTTGAAAGACTGAAAAATGTTTCCTTTAAAATTAGAAAGGTGGGCCAGATTTAGGGCCTCTTTAGAGAGGTGGGCCAGATTTAAGACCTTTTTAGAAAGGTGGGCCAGATTTAGGGCCTCTTTAGTGGATCCTAATTTTGAGGTAACTCTTTAGTCTCACTCTGTACTAAATATCATCAAATGTTTTAAAGGGGTATGTTAGAAGTCATAGTCCTATCGGTGATGTGAAGAAGTTAGGGCAAAACTTATTAGAATCAGTTAACAGAGAAAGACCCTCAGGTACAGCAGTGTCTTGGTAAACTCAAAAAACTCTTTGTGAAGCTTGTGGTACTGGAAAAAGGCCACCATCAGGAAAGTAGTTTTGGTTTTGGTTTCGGTTTCAGTTCCTGTAAACCCAAATGGGAGAATCTGAGTTTGGATTCTTGTTCTCTAAACTCTTCCTTTGGGAAGGTGGAGACAAGAGGATCCCTGGAGCTTCCTAGCCAGCGGGTTTTGTCTAGCCAAATAAGTGAGCTCCAAGTCAGTGAGTGACCCTGTCAGAATAGTAGGGACCTCCCTGAATTTCCCTCAATGCCCTCCATTTATTCCTGACCTGTCCCCATTTCCAGGGCCGCCTCCTCCCCACTCCTTCCTTTTCTCCCACCATTTCCTGTGCCCTCATCCTCCCCACCTCTCCACTTTCAACCCTTTTCCTCCCTCACCTCTTCTTTTGACCCTCTACTCATAACCTGCACACCTACACCCAGTCCTGGCCTAAGCTTCCTCCTCCTCCCCTTCTCCCTTCATTTCCCCCATCTCTGCTCTTTACCCATTGCCTATCCCTGTCCCAGACCCTCCTCCCTGTCTACTCCCTTGTCACACTGCTACTCTATCTCTCCCCTCCCTCTTCTTCTTCCCTCCTCCAACTACCTCCCTTCTTCCCTCCTTTCCCCTCCTTATCTTATCCCTTACCATTCCTTCCAATCTTCTCCTCCAATCTTCCTCCTATCGCCCTTCTCTCTAACCCCTACCTCAATCTTCCACCCCCTCATTCTCATCCCCATACCCCTCCTCCCTGCCCTTCATCACCTCCAACAACCTTCATCCCCATCTTCTTACTTCCTCCCCCTCAATCACCCTCTTCCTTTCCCCTCCTCCCACCAACTTTCTCTTTGGCCTTCCTTCATTGCCATCCTCTTCCACTGCCCATTATCCTCTCTGTCTATCCCCCAATCTTCGAACTCCCTGCCCTTCTCCAATCCACCTCCTCCCTCAACCCCTCCTCTCTTTACTCCTCCTACTCTACCTCCTCCCTTACGCTCCTCCCCATCCCTTTCCTCATACTCCTCCCTCAATCCCCCTCTTCCCTACTCTCCCTCAATCCCCTCCTCCCCACCCTCCCTCAATCCCCCTCCTCCCTACTCCCCTCAATCCCCCTCCTCCCTACCCCCCTCAATCCCCCTCCTCCCCACCCTCCCTCAATCCCCCTCCTCCCCACCCTCCCTCAATCCCCCTCCTCCCCACCCTCCCTCAATCCCCCTCCTCCCCACCCTCCCTCAATCCCCCTCCTCCCTACTCTCCTCAGTCCCCTCCTCCCTACCCCCTTCAATCCCCCTTCTCCTCCCTCCTTCAATCTCCCTCCTCCCTACCCTCCCTCATCTCCCTCCTCCCTACCCTCCCTCAATCCCCCTCCTCCCCACCCTCCCTCAATCCCCCTCCTCCCCACCCTCCCTCAATCCCCCTCCTCCCTACCCTCCTCAATCCCCCTCCTCCCTACCCTCCCTCAATCCCCCTCCTCCCCACCCTCCCTCAATATCTCCCTCCTCCCTATCTCCTTCAATCTCCCTCCCTACCCTCCCTCAATCCCCCTCCTCCCTACCCTCCCTCAATCCCCCTCTTCCCCACCCTCCCTCAATCCCCCCTCCTCCCTACCTCCCTCAATCCCCCTCCTCCCTACCCTCCCTCAATCTCCCTCCTCTCTAGTCTCCATCCTCCTTTCCCTTCTCCTTCCCTCCACACTCCTATTATCATTGTTCCTTACCCTTCCTCATACTCTCTTTCTATCCCTTCTCCTCTTATTGTCCTCCCTCACCCATCTACCCCTCCTTTCTCCCACCTTCTTCCTTTTTTTCCTTCTCCCTTTCCTTTTCTTCCTTTGTCTCCCTCGTCCCTCATACATTTCCTCTTCTTTACTCTCCTCTCCTTCCTACCCTCTCTCCCTCTCCTCCCTCCCTTGCCTTCTCAGTAGTCACAAGCCCTCTATATTTCTCATTACATCTTTCCCTTCCTCTCTTCATCTCCCTCCTATCCTCTTGTTCCTTAGTCTATCATAGGGAAATATAATTATCAGACTGTTAAATATGAAGACCCTAAAGATAGATGATTTGTGAGGTGTCATTTAATTTTAAGTTAGTTTATTTATATTTAGCATTCCAGTAAAGGAGGTGTTCAATCACTGCATGCTAGATTTGTGCTTCCAATTTCAGATAGTTAAAAATCAAACATGTTTTTATCTTCAAATTAGTTTAAATGGACAAAGAAAATTAAATATATGAATAGTAATGTAGGAGCCCCTGAGTTCATCCCCAACATTTAAGAAAAGGCAATAAAAGGGACAGTGTGATTAGTCTATTCACACTTTGAGCATTTTCTTCAAAACTGTCTTTACAAGTGAGTTTTCATATTTTTTCACAGCCAGCAAAGAAGAGATGTCACGTTCAACTAGGTCTTAGAGAAAGAAGAGAGAATGACGCCAACTCAGAAGATAACAGTGAGTGAACTAGCAAAACCTAGTCATAGCTACATGATGTACCCATGTGTCTAAACAGTGAGTGAATGATTAAGATAACGAAAGAGCATTTCCCCAGAGGGACCTGGGATCATGGGAGAAGAGTCAAGAGGACACTTATGTTCTAGTTATTTTATACTAAGAATTAATTCACATAACATTTTGGAACTTTAAAGTTTGCATTGGTAAGGGTGCGAGCCAATCAGCAATTCTCAGAAGATGGAGTCATATACCAACATATATCTGAAGAGTTATATGATAATCTCTCACAGATTCAAATATACCTTTCATTTGACCAGATTCAACTGCAAATATATCCTGTGGAATGTTCATTATAGATGTTTTAGTTGTTTGTGCAGTATTGAAAACAAATGTGCTTAGATAAGCTCTGCTCTTCTCCAGGTTAAATACAATATAACATTTGTTTGTTTTGAGAAAGGGGCTTGCTCTACATCTCAGGCTGGCCTCAACACTTACTATCCTCCTGCCTCTGCTATCTCAAATACTGGGTTTACTCTCCTAAAGTTTTAGGTGTTTATTATGGATATACACAACCCTTAAAATGATCCATCCCTAATGCAAAAAAAAAAAAAAAAATCCTCAGCACACTCTCTTTGTAGTACACCAAATATTTCAATCTATTTTAGCCCTAGTATATTCAAGTGCCAGGATCAGTATTTTTAATCTCAAGTTACTTGATATGATTTAGGCTTTGTGTGCCATATGGTCTCTGTCACAACCCTGAACCCTGTTTTAGCACAAATAACAGCCACAGAGAGTATGTAAAGGAATGTGTATGGTCATGATCCTACAAAATTTTATTTACACAGACAGGAAAAGAGCTGGAGTTGGCCTACTGGTCATAGTTTTTCAAAAGTTGGTTTGTTGATCTGAATTCCTGATACATTAGTAGCACAGCATTCTGCTTCTATCAGGTCCACTTATTTTCGATGTTTTATCCTTTTCCTGCTTTGCAGTTCTCAGCTTGATTCCTAAACCACTGGACTAAAGTAAGGCCACAGCTTCAACAGCATAGTAGGATTTATGACTAAGAGTTAGTGCTAATGGACCCACGAATTGCTTAGCAGACTGGTGACAGAGATGTGGCCTTGCTTCCCCTCTTTTGCTCTCCAGACTCTAGTTAGGATGGAAAGCTGTGTCCTACTAACTTCTCAGATTTTGGCCCTGTTGTATCCTGTGTCCTGCAGGTTTAAATGTGTTCCCTATATTCTTCCTTGATAGTTTCTGCTTCTTTTCATTCTTGCTGTCTAGCTGTTTGGCTTTCAATTTCTCATCTTTGACTCCTTTCTCCACTTTCTCTCACCAGTTTCTATGCCCGTCTCAGGCATGACTAGGTGTCTCTAGCACAGTACCTCTCATGACTGCCCAGGAGTAATTGGCTCCTTCACCCACTAGGCCAATGGAGAACAGTTTGAGAGCAAGGGTTGTTTTTGTGTACTCTCTGACCATATCCTAATGGGTTCTCGGGCATGGTTTGTTTGTTTAGCATTTACCTAGATTTTTCCAGGAGATGGAAGAGGAACTGGAGCTGATTTCTATCTCCCTCTGGTTGAAGGTCCAACCAGAGAATCAGCTGATTCTCTAGAACCAAATACCACTCTACAGCTGATATGTCTATTTCTAACTATATTCAAATCTTCACGGGGCCTGAACTACATGAAAGCTTGGTCTGTATATTAGTCACTTCACACACACACACACACACACACACACACACACACACACACACAAAAGCAGCTTGGTTCAGTCTGAGGTATAGTCCATCATGCTAGAGCATTTCTTTTGTGCTACTAGTAGGGATAAAACCTAGGGCTTAATACATGCTAGGCAAGTGCTCTAACAGCCCAAGACTTAAAAACCAAAAACCAAAACAAAAACAAACTTCCCTAGGTGATCCTTTTGTGAAGTCAGAGGAACAGTTGATTAAATTTAAACTGGCCTTGTTTGTGAGACAAAAACACTGAACCCAGTATAAGAGCAAACATTAAAGCAGGGGTGGAGGACTGTGAGAATCTTTGCTGAAGTGAGCACAAGTAGAAATGGGGCCCAGCAACTCCATAGTAAACACGAGTTTGGCTTCACCATAGGGAAAATCAACCTTTGGCTAGTCTATCCCCAACATCAAATCCTCAGGGAGAATGGCCTGGTTCTTTCAGTTCCTAAATCTACATTTCCAGTGGTCCTCAGCCATGACTGAGTTGAGTGACTAAAGGTTCAAATGTTTGAAGTACACAGTCCTTCGTTTTATTGTTTTTATTTATTACATTAATCTTAAGAGCTTTATCTGAAATAGTGGATTGTGGTCGTTAATTATGTTATTTTTATTCTTATTGTTTTTTGAGACAAGGTTTCTCTGTTTAATAGCCTTATCTGTCCTGGAGCTTATTCTGTAGACCAGGCTGTCCTCTAACTCAAAGAGATTCACTTGCCTCTGCCTCCTGAGTTGGAACTAAAGTCATGCCCCACCACGATTGGCTTTGTGCTTTTGATTCTTACGGTTCTAGGTTTATTTTAGGGCAGAGTGTCACATAGCCTAAGCTGACTTGAAATTTTCTATATTGCTGAGGCTGGCTGTGGACTTCTGTGGTTTCCAAATGCTAGAGCTCCAAGTATTCCTTCATCTCTATACTATGCTTGAGCTGGAGGCCCACTTAGCCTAGACTGGCTTCATTTGCAAGATCCTCCTGCACTTTGGGGTAGAAATTAATATTTGAATGCTTATAATCACAAAACATCAACTTTAAGATGTGTAGTGCTCTTCTATCTCATAGCGTTTCTATTCAGCTGTCTTGCAGAAGAAGTTAGCTGCATGTGTATGTTGCCATGCAAGCCCTTGAACTTTGTAGGGTAACAAGGTGTCTACCAAGCTGGGTAACTTAAAGGGACAGCATACAAACATTTGGCATGAGACCTTGATTGTGATCCCTATCATTCAGCTTGACTCTTGAATTAAGCCTGAAACTGGAAGTACAGAAGAAGACATCAATGCAACTCACCATAGTAATTCCTAACTTTAAACACTTTTCTTTATCTCACATATTCTTAATACTTGCTTCAGGGACATTCAGCTTTCTCCAGAACATGCAACCTCCCATTTTCAAGGACAATCCCACATGCACTATAACAAAACTAGAACTGTCTAATAGCAAAATCTGCTATGATTTGTCTGAAGACAGTGTAAAACCAAGTATTCTGGAGAACCTCTATAATCAAAAAAGGGAGACAGCCTGGTGTGGTGGCTCACATCTACAGTCCGAGCTGCAGGAGGCTGAGGCTAGCTAATGGCTGTGAATTCAAGACTAGCCTGGTTTACAAAGTAAGACCATCTCATTTCACAAAACCAACAAACCTAACAAAAAACAAACAAAATTTTATATATATATTTATATAATGATGTACTACATAGAATTACATAATACAGAAATAGAAATAAGGGAATGAACAATAGAAAAATCTAGTTTTTCTTTATATTTTCCTGTATGTATATATTTGTTTTTATAAATGAAAGCTGCTTAAAAGACTACCCATAATAACTGTGCCTCATCTGACTACACTGTAAAGTACACTGGAGGTTCCTGAGGTAATGAGTTGAACTCCCAAGATGCAAGGTTCTATATGTGGAACATGCTTTCAAGTGCCTAAAACTGGTTTTGTTTAATATTATTGGCCATACATGTTCTTTTCTTTTCTCCTCCTCTTCTTCCCCCCCCCCCCCACTTTTTTTGAGACAAGGTTTCTGTGTGGTATTGGCTGTTCTGGAACTCACTCTGTAAACCAGGCTGGCCTCAAACTCGGAGATCTGCCTGCCTCTGCTCCTGTGTGTTCGGACTAAAGATGTGTGCCACCACCACCCAGCATTTGTATGTTTTTCTGTGTTACACATCTTGACTACTGTGAGTTCAGTGAATTCAACCTTAAAATGTATTTTAGGGGGATGAAGAGATGGCCCAGAGAATTAAGAGTACCTAAGTTAGATCCCTAGCACTTACATGAAAGCTCTACATGTAACTACAGCCCCAGGGGATTAGATGGCCTCTTCTAATATCAGCAGGCTCTTGCACACACACATGTGGTACATATACATACACTCAGGTGCACATACAGACTGATAAATATTCTTTTAAAAACCTATTTGGGGCGTATCAAACCATGATATTCAGAGTCCTAAGAGTAGGGAGGGGCTGTAGAGAGCCACAGGGTAGACCTTCCTGGTCTCCTCAGAACTAAAAACAAAATGGAGGTTATGTCAAAAGAAAGATAATTAATTAGTCATTTTAAGGAAAAGGTTATTTTTGCCCTAAACCTCTGGAACAATTCTTGGAGAATTTTCACAAGTACGTCATTCAACGAGTAAGCTGGCTTTGGAAGCCTGAGGCAGAATTCCAATACAGTCTACCTGAGCTACCAAATATGTTCAAAACTGGCCGGAGACACTTAACCACACCAGTCCACAGCTGCTGGGGGTGGGGCTTCTGGGATTCGTCACCTCCCTTGAGGTCCTGCTGGCAGTTTTTCCTTTCTGGGGAAAGGGTGACCTTTAGCAAACACCACACGATGTATTGAAACACAAATTCTTTCCCCAGGTCACCTCTGTGGCCTACTGTTTTTCTTCCTTTCATGGTTGTTTTTCTTCCTCATGGCCCTGTAGCCCAAATTCCTTAGAGCTTTTTGGCCCTACAACCAGCACAAAGGTGTGGTATACTTTTTGTTTTTTGAGGTAGGGTCTCTTGAGCCTATTCTGTCTTTGAACTCAAGGCAATCTTCCTGACTCAGCCTCTTAAGTGCTGGAATTACAAGTGTGAGCCAACATGCCCAGTTTAAAATGGCAACTTTCCAGGAAAATTTGAATGTTAAGGGCTTTTTAGGACATAAAGGAGTAGTCGATAGAAATGTGATTTATTTGCAAAGTTCTTATTTATTTACCTTACAAAGCTGCTCTTATCTATCCACAAGCCTGTCAATTCTCTGAGTATGAAAGCCTAGCTTGCTTAGTCTTGCTGTATACCATTTCCTACATAGTAGACTTCAAAGTTTGGTGTAACAAACATTTTTTTTTTAATAGGGTCTTGTTATGTAGCCTAGGCTGGCCTCTAACTCAAACTGGCAATCCTTCTGTCTCTCCTTCCAAAATACTGGGATTACAAGCATGAGGTCCAAGGCACTTTTGAAGCGTTATTTTCCATACTTCCAACCTGACATCCTATCTTCTAGTCTCACTGCACTTTACATAAAAATTAGATAAAAAACCTTTCATAGCTGAGGATTATACTTTCTCCTCCCGTTTGTTAGGGATTTATATTTATCTTACCCTGACTTTCTCATTTGTGCTTTTCTCCACAGACATTTTTAGGCTTAAACAAGAATATTAGGGAAATTGGTTTTGAGGGTTTTTTATTCCTGGATGCCTTTTCTGAGGTTGTTATCTGGTGTATCTGGCATGCCCACTCTTTCCACACAAGCTGTTTACTGTGTCTGCAGTTACAATGAGCAGTATGTTGGTATTGTACTTTTGAGTTTGTCTCTTCCTGCTGAGAATGCCCTAAGATTAATTTTTTTGTTTTTTAGTGTGTGCAGCACAGCCTGGCCTCAAACTAGCTCTACTCCAGCCTTAGCCTCCGTAGCACTGAATGACGGGTATTTGCCAGTGCTCTGTCTAAAAAAAATCCCGAAGGTTAAGTTTTTTTTTTAAACAAGACTCTACAGAGTTTATTGCTAAAATTTAACCAAATTCCGAGTTATTTTTTTTAATCAATAATCATATGTAAAACTTGGTCTAATGGAACATACTGGTAGGGAAACAGACTTTTGCCAATAGTGTCTCTAAACTGAGAGTTGGTAAATGAAGTGGGTATTAGCTTTGGTTTACAGATTTCTGACTGATAGGGTGGGAGGAGGGGTGGACCCTGAAATTGTGCTGGATGGGGCTACTTGGCCTTCGAATGTAGGTCCACTTTTGCCAGTAATTTTAGAAAATGCTTTTGGTAGAAAGATAACAGAGTTTACAGCTGTTATTATTGAGGCAATCAAAATGCGGACCCTGTGAGATGTTGTGTTACAGACAAAAACTGAGAGATTGTGTTGCTGTACTGAGTAAAAAAGTTTCCTCCTAGCTAAGCCTTCTCTACTCCCTGAACATAGTGATAGTCCTCTCTAGCAGTGGGCATGCTTAGGTTTTCCTCTTATTTAGGCTTCCTCCCTTGGCCTTGCAACTCTTTCTTAGTCCTTCGTCTCTTTAAAGTTTCCTTCCCCTTACTTTTTCTTCCCACCCTCCTCTTTTCCTAGATAGCTTACCCCGCCCCTAGCCGCACCACCTACTCTGCCTCACCGGAGGCTTCCCGCTTCTTCTCCCGCCCCCCCCCAACCCTATCTCCCGCCCTCCGCAGGTTCAGAAACCTCCAATCAGAAACGCCGAAGTGTCGCCAAGGCCCGCCCCGCCTCCTATCCACCTCTTTTACCCCCCGTGTTCCCTCCCCCATCCCCCCACCTCTAGTCGGCGGACCCGGGGCTTCAGGATCTGGGAGCTATGAAAAGTGTCTGCCCAGGCACTTCCGGTAAGAGCGATGTGGCGCGAAGCTCCCCGCGGGACCCTTAAGGAACGGGTGGCTGATGGTGAGGGAGCGGGTGGGGAGGGTGCCGGCAGGGAAGGGGTGAGGGAACGGGAGCCCTAGCGAGCTGCCCTGAGGGAGCGTTCCGGGCGCTTCAAGCCGCCCCACGGTGAGTCGGCGCCCCCGCCTCCCAGGCCGCTTGGGTCCTCCTCTCCACCCCCCACTCCACGAGGGTGACGCCGCCTCTCCACGGGCGCCGCGTGACCGGAAGTGGCGCCATCTTTAGCCTCTTGTGCTATTGACAATAACAAGCCTTGGCTCACTCCCCTCCCCCCTCCAGCTCTGCAGCTCCCCTCCCTGAGAGGGAGAAAAGGAGGAGGAGCTGCAAGCTTCTTCCTCTCCCTGAGTCGCTCCTGCAGAAAGTGGGGAAGAGAGGACGAAAAGCAGGGGAGGGAGACGGCAGGGTTGTTTACCTGTCTGCCTCCTTCGCCCCCCTCCCGTTCTGTTCACTGCCTGTGTCAGCCTATCCGCCTTCCCAAGCCCTCCCATTCCCACCGGCGTGCCCCCCACCCCACTTTCCTTCTCGTCCTCTGTGTTTCTCCTCTTTCTTCCCTTCCCCCTCCAGCATTGCCACCTCTCCTACAAGCAGGCAGGCACATAAACGTAGGCTTTTGATGCTCCTCTGCCTGTTGACCCCGCTATTTTCATGTTTCCAACAGGTTTTTCTTCCCCCAATCCCTCTGTGCTTCTGCTGCTGCTCAGGAGGTCAGATCTGCCACTGATGGTAATACCAGCACCACTCCGCCCACCTCTGCCAAGAAGAGAAAGTTAAACAGCAGCAGCAGTAGCAGCAGTAACAGTAGTAACGAGAGAGAAGACTTTGATTCCACCTCTTCCTCTTCCACCCTCCACAACCCAGAGATTCGGCGTCCCCTTCAACCTCGTCTTCTGCCTCGGGGTTCCAGTGGCCAGTACCAGCCACGTACCTATACAGAAGAAGCTGCGTTTTGATAGACACCCTGGATTTGGTAGGGTTTGATACGAAAATGGCTGAGGAATCTTCCTCTTATCTTCCATCTTCCTACTGCTGCAACCTCACACAGCAGCAGCAGCAACTTAAAACAAGAGTATATTTTTCTTCTGTGGCTTCAGTGCACATGCAATGGCCTGGCAATCTACCACGGTCTCTAGCTTTGCTAACAGCAAGCCTGGCCAGCTAAGAAGTTAGTGATCAAGAACTTTAAAGGTAACCAAGGCCAAAATCCATAATCACCTACTAAGAATTTGACACTTGAGCAGTCACATGTGTGCTGTTTATGTTAATATATTGAACAGTATAGAGGTCGCCTGATGTTTTATGCGTATCAATGAGTGGAAGGGAGGTCCTATTTTTGGTAGAGGGTTCTTTATTTCCTGACGTGTTTGTGTCCTTGCTGTGAAGCATACTCTTTGAGTGTTTCCATGCATCCATGCAATGTTTTTGAGATCTGTCCATTCTATCTGATCTGCTGTTCTTACTACATGACTGTATGGTTGATATGGATTTTACTGGTGAAAAACTTGTTTTCTAATGAGGTCCATCTCAGGTGCATAGTGAGCCTTGGCACTACTGAGATTTTTATAGGCCACATACTCCAGTCTCTAAAAATGCAGGTAGCATGGGCGACAGGTTCATGTTTAAATGAGATTTATGATTAGGTTATTAGTGTAGAGTACTGTATTTGTGACACTAGCAGTGTTTGGTGAAACATCTTTTGGGTTCCTGCAATTCATTCCAAAGGTAAGGTCTGAAAATCAAAACTGCTGTGTTTATACATTATACAGAGAAATAGTGACTCTATAACCAGTCTAAAGATAGAAACAGTTAACTCCATCTTTCCTCACTAAAATGGGCTCTCAAGTATTGATCTGCAGATATTAGAAATTTTATGCATGCTGTTGTGTTTGAAATTACTGATTGGGAGTGTGATGTATGCATCAGTGAAAATAGAAATTCAGTATTTAAAATTATTTTGAGTTAAGTTCTTATCTGTTGAATGTGTTTCTGTTTTTCTGATTTATTTTTTTCACCCTCCTCAGCTTGTGCAGGTTATTAGATGCTAGTGAATGAATGAACTTAAGGCAGGCTTATCATATAAGTGCCTGTTATATTAGCATGCAGAGAATTGGTTACTCTGTGCTTGCAGTTGAAATGTTGATGTGAAAAAGAGCAATGTCCTACCTGTCTCAAGCAGGGGGTTATAATATTGTTTATTTTTAACCCTTTCTTTTTTTATATGACCCTCTTTCCATACTCATGCTCTCAAGAGTGTTATATTCTTTTTTATTTATTAGTACAGCTTTCTAAAGTGAATATGAACTGTATTACAGATTCATTCATTGTTTCATTTAAAGATAACCGATGTAATAGAGAAGGGTTTTTCAAAAAATGAGCTGTGATCCTAATTTCATTTGCATATTGATTTCAGAGACTTTATTTTTCTTTCTCCTGAAGGCTTTAAGGCCTTTGAAATCTTTAATTTGTTTAAACTTATTGATGATGAGTGAAGTTTAAAGTCTAGATTAAGATTTCTTTCCATTCTGAAAATGCTGCATAGGTTCTGGAGTCATTTTGTTTTAATTTTATTCTGTTCCTTTAAAACTAAGAACTGTTCTGTTTCTGTGATTGCTGCATACATTAGGGAGTCAAACAGACCTGAATTGGAATCCCAGCTTTGCCATTGACTAGTTATGGTGACCTTGGGCAAGCTTACCAAATGAGTTCCAGGCCCAGTTTCTTTAATTGTAAAGTAGGGGTTGCTAATATTCCCTGTGGTATTTTATTGTTGAGACAATTTCTACGAAGTTTTTAAAATACTTTTCACATAGTGCATACTCAGTATTTTAAATTTTTCCTACAAGAGTCATGTTAGCTTCTGTTTTACACATGATAAAACAAGATCAGAACTGCTATTTTTATTTGTCATTCCCGAATTTTTATTTTTGAAGCAATACAATCTATAGGAGAGTAAAACTTTCAATTTTCATAGGTGTGTCAAGATAATTTAACAGTATTTTGGCATTTTAAATTTTGTTTATATTGAACTTTTAAATACCATGGCTACTTTAATATTTAAGTATTAGAAAGATCCAAAATAGCAGTATTTTATAGTTCTTTAGTTACTATATCCTTAACATTTTTCTAATTTTTTTGCATATTATTTAGATAAGCCTAAATTACCAGAAAACTATACAGATGAGACATGGCAAAAGCTAAAAGAAGCAGTGGAAGCCATTCAGAATAGTACTTCAATTAAGTACAATTTAGAAGAACTCTACCAGGTATGTAAAAACCACATTTTACTAATATAAGTCGAGATGGAATGCATCTGTATTTTGCTTTCTTTAAAGATTGATTTTGTGTGTCTGTGTGCGTGCACATACTTGTACACATATGAATGCAAGTGCCCTTGGAGACCAGAGGCTTCGGTTCCTTCTAGAGCTGGAATTATAGGGAGTTTTGAGCATTTGACATGGGTGCTGGGAATCAAATTTGGGTCATGAGAGGCTAGGGAGATGGCTCAGTGGTTGAGGTTACTGGCTGTTCTTCCAGAGGTCCTGAGTTCAATTCCCAGCAACCACATGGTGGCTCACAGCCTTTGTAATGGGATCTGATGCCCTCTTCTGGTGTGTCTGAAGATAGTGACAGTGTACTCACATACATAAAATAAACATCTTACTAAAAAAAAATCCTTTAAAAAAATGGGTCATGAAAGAGTTCTCTTAACTGCTGATCCATTTCTCCAGCCCCTGTGTTTTTGGTTTTTCGAGACAGAGTTTCTCTGTGTATCTCTGGCTGTCCTGGAACTCACTCTGTAGACCAGGCTGGCCTCGAACTCAGAAATCCGCCTGCCTCTGCCTCCCAAGTACTGGAAAGGCGTGCACCACCACTGCCCGGCAAAGATTTATTTATTTTTTATTTATATGAGTACACACTGCAGCTATCTTCAGACACACTAGAAGAGTGCATGGAATCCCATTACAAATGGTTGTGAGCCACCATGTGGTTGCTGGGAATTGAACTCAAGACCTTTGGAAGAGCAGTCAGTGCTCTTAACCACTGAGCCAGCCCTCCAGCCCCTGACTTTTTTTTTTTTTTTTTTTTTTTTTTTTTTTGAGGCAGGTTTCTCTGTGTAGCCCTGGCTGTTCTGGAACTCACTCTGTAGACCAGGCTGGCCTCGAACTCAGAAATCCACCTGCCTCTGCCTCCCAAGTGCGGGGATTAAAGGCGTGTGCCACCACCGCCTGGCCCCTGACTCATTTTTAATAGTAGCTTTTGCACTTTTTTTCTTGAGCTTCTTCTGTCTCCTAGTCTACAAGAAACACCTTACTCCGGAAACGAGCAGTAGCTGTAGCCCAGCACCTTAATCTGAGGTTCATGTTTGTTTTTCCTGTTTGAAAAAGTGTTTGATTGAAATGTTACGGATAATGCCAAGAGCATTCGACTTGTTACCGAGAGAGTTTTCCTCACTGGTTTTAACACAGCTAATTCAAGTTGTTTTTCCTTACAGCATTAGCCATTTAGTATTTAAAAATACTTCTGATTAGAAATTATGTTGGTTCAATGTATCAGCATTTGTAGTTTTTGTGTTAGTTGTATAGTGAGTACAGTACGTTTCTGAGCAAACTCTGGATGGAATAGGAGTTAGACACATCTGGGATTTAATTTTGACTACTGCTGCTATTCTAATCTTTGGCAAACAATAAACACTCTTAGCTTTAGTTTCTTTTCCTCCTCTATAAAACGGCAAACTAGTACCTGCCTTTCTTCCTTGCTTGGTTGCTAATAAAGAATGAAATAAGAAAACAAAACCAACACCTTAATGAAGCACTATGATACATAAATTAAGATGATGTTAGCATTAGTCACATTTTTTTTTTTTTTACAAACCATAGTATAAGTTCTTTTTGTCTGATACATAAAATTGAGATCACTGGTTTCTGTTGCTATGAAAATAAAATGAGTCAGTGTATGCACCACACAACAGTATTCAGGTGGTGATGCAGTATAACTGTCAGCTGGGAGTAATACTAAGCTGGTACTTATGGGTCAGTCCACCTCATTTGGCTCTTTGGGCACAGTATAGGCATGCTTCCTGAACTGTAAAATAGAAAGAAATTAGAGTGAGAAAGGTCTTAAAGGAGTCCATGAGGTCTGCATACTATGTATGATAGATAACCTACAAAGCGTATGATAGATAACCTACAAAGCAGATCCATTTTCTAGTATGTTTAACCACTGTTGAAACTCTTATAAAGTATTTGTTCTTATCTCCACTCCTAACCAGGAGATTGAGTCTCAGAATTTAAATAAACCCACCCCAAATTATTGGTTGAACAGGGAAGGTCAGACTGACATGTTTGATTCTTTAGTAGATTTTCCACTGCTGTTCTGCTTTACTAATAACACCACAGCACCTTAAATACCCATTGTACAGCAGTGTTTAAAGCAGCTAAATTGGCTTACTTTAGGGAGAAAACTATGGGAACAGCTGCTCTGTGTTTCCATTTGTGTGTAGTCTTTATTTGGGTGTGCTGGTGCACAGCCTGTGTAATTGCAGTATTTGTATGTATACTTCAAATTCATAACATACTGATTGTAGTTATTAAGCTATTAAGGAGCCCTATTTCCCTTAAGTATTTTCCCTGAGTTTTTGATTTGAACATATTTTTCCTGATACATTGTGTTACTTTTATGTTTAAAGAACACATATAAGCTGTTTGCGTGTATTTTTGCTTTTTTGTTTATTTGCTATTGTTGAGTTGTATTTCTTTGTCGTAAAGTCACAAGCACCTGATTATAGTGGGACCTGCCTGTAACCTCAGCACTTCAGAGGCTGAGGAGGCAGAAGGATTTTGATTTCAAGTCCAGACTGGTTTATATAGGGAGACCATCTCTCAAAACAGACCTCAAAGAAATAAAGCCACAAGTGCCTATATTTTTCATAGCACCATACTGCTTTTGTTACAGTAAATTTTAAAGTTGTTTTATGTTTTTTATAAGATTTCTTTTTTAAAAAAATTATGTAAGTACACTGTCCTGTCATCAGACACACCAGAAGAGGGCATCAGATCCCATTACAGGTGGTTGTGAGCCACCATGTGGTTGCTGGGAATTGAACTCAGGACCTCTGGAAGAGCAGTCAGTGCTCATAACCGTTGAGACATCTCTCTAGCCCTGTTTTATATTTTTAATTCTTGTTTTGTAAATGTTCCTTGATTTCAAAAAGATTATTTTGTGATAAGTTTAATTTCTAAAGAAGAGCTTCAGTAAACACGTATTGTCTTTATTTATTAATTACATTTTTTGGAGACAGTTCCTAGTTGTCGTGGAATTCACAACTATATTATAATTAGAGTAGGTTGGCCTCAAATTCACAGACATTTGTCTGGTTTTGTGCCCCCCCCCCCCACCGCCCCAGTGTTGGGATTAAAGGTATGTATGTACCCCACCATATTCGGCTGTCTTTTTTTATTATTTATTTATTTATTTTTTTTATTTTTGGTTTTTCGAGACGGGGTTTCTCTGTGTAGCCCTGGCTGTCCTGGAACTTAACTCTGTAGACCAGGCTGGCCTCAAACTCAGAAATCTGCCTGTTTTTGCCTTCCAAGAACTAGGATTAACATGTGCCTGTCCTATTGTCTTTTTAAAACAGTACTTTAAATGATAATTGTTAAAATTTCCTTTCTGAAGAACCTTAAAATCTTTTAGAGTGAGGCTGTACATCTCTCTCCGTACATAGACGATCATCAATTGTAAATTGTGATTACTTGCAGTCTGGTTATAGCAGAACAAATAAAAATTTTTAGCAGTTTTGATAACTAGCTATTAGTATCTCAAAATTTAACTCCTGTCACCTGTTCATGTTTATTTTATAGTGTTTTAAGATTTGTTTTAATTATATTTATATTAATTATATTCAATTTATATTTATATGTAATATTTATATAATTATATTTATATAATTATAAATTTAATATATTTGGGTATTTTGTCTGCATGTTTATCTGTATACTCCATGTGTACAATGTCCTTGGACTCCAGAAGCAGGCATTAGATCCTCTTGGAACTATAATTACAGATAGTTGTCTTCTGAGTGCTCCAAATGAAACCTGGATCCTCTGCAAGAACAAGAAGTACATCTCCCCAGCCCTGTTTTGATTTTTGAAATTTGACTTTTTGAGATACCCAGGCTGGCATAGAACTCTCATGGTCTTGAACTCATGTTCAAGAAACTTCTTGTTTCAATGTAGGCTTACAGGCATGAGCAACACACCTGACCTAGCCCAATGGTACTTAAAAGATCATATTTATTCTGTTACATATTTCTTTTTCTTTGCTGAATCTTTAGTCACTTTGAATGAATCCCTAATCATTTTTTAAATGTGTGAACATAAAATAAAGATCCTTGATAATTTTTTATCTTACTGAAGCATTGTTTGCTACATGGTACTGTGTGACAAAACTTTTCCTGGGAGCTTCAATACATCTACTCACCCTAGACAAGAAACCCACAATAGACTAAAGTATAGGAAGTTCAGCTTGGTGAACCAATGAGTTTTATTGGGATGTATGGATGAGGGGTTACTTATAGGAGCAGGAATGTCTCAAAGACATATCACTAAAGCCAGGGTGACAGACAGCTCACAAAGCTGGGAACCTGGAACAACCAACTACACAGCCTGCAGGCTGCTCAACAGGTTGGAGCATGTTCTTTCCAGGTGCCTCAGTTGCTCCAAACACCTTCCAGGAAGTTGAGCTGGTATCAGAGTCTTTGTAGCTCAGTTTGTCTGAGTCTTTGCAGCTCAGCTTCCTTCTGTCTCAGGGGTTTTCAACTTTTTTTTTTTTTTTTTTTTAAAGATTTATTTATTTATTTTACTTATGAGTACACTGTAGCTGTCTTCAGACACACCAGAAGAGGGCATCCAATCTCATTACGGATGGTTGTGAGCCACCATGTGGTTGCTGGGATTTGAACTCATGACCTCTGGAAGAGCAGTCAGTGCTCTTAACCGCTGAGCCATCTCCAGCCCCAGGGGTTTTCAACTTCTACTCTGCACTCTGTCAGAGAAGTGCCTAGTAAATTGGGTCATTTTCAGAGACTTCCTGAAGTTATTTTTTCTGCTTAAGGAGCTTCCTCCAGTATAGAATGGAGGAAACTTAAACAACAGTGCAAAAAACGATATAAAACAATTTTAAGTTTCGTTTTATGATTTATTTCTGTCCTGCAAATTTTTAGTGTTTTATTTTGTATATAATGTCTTACCCTTTTTTACTAGATGTAAAGAAAAGATAATTTATATTCTATTGCTATATGTTGTTTAATTTTAACAGTATACTCTTTGGTGAGGGAAGATCTTACACTGTTTAGCCCAGGTTGTCCTTTAGAGTTGAGGTTTTTCTGCCTCATGCTCTGGAATGTTGGGCTTACAAGAATATAAACCATACATGGTTTCTTTTAACAAAATGTTTATAGCTGGCCTGGAACTCAGTATGTGGACCAGCCTGTCCTAGAGTTCGTGGGGATTCACCTGCCTCTGCTTCCCATGTGCTAATTCAGTCCTGACTCTATCCTCACTATCATGAGCTGTCACTTGTTTTATTGAACTTGGCCAGCATGGTGTGCCGCCACCACAACCAGGTCTCTTATAAATATGTTATTTATTTAATTTTTAATTGTTTGTGCTTCTGCGTGTGATGGGGAAGAGAAGCCACATGCCATAGAATGCTTGTCGAAGTTAGAGGACAATTTTATCAATTCATCAGTGGAACTCATGTCTTCAGGTTTGGCAAGTGCCTTCCTTTACTCCCTGAGTCACCTCACCAGCCAATTGTTTTCCTTTCTTTAAATATTAAAGTTTGAAAAATGAGCTGAATGGTAGTGGTGCATGCCTTTAATCCCAGCACTTGGACTGTGTAGAGACAGGTGAATGTCTGTGAGTTTGAGGCCAGCCTGGACTAGTTCCAGGACAGCCAGGGCTATACAAAGAAACCTTCTTCTCTCAAACAAACAGTTTGAAAAATAATGCCTAATTTACTAGGCCTATGACAAAAGTTCAGCACATTGTGGTAATTCTTAACTTTTCTTACTGTTTTTTGTTAATGAAACATTTACATTCCTTTTAGTATTTATATTTTTTTTCCCAAACAAGTTGTTAGGGCAGATTGTTTTGTGTTTTTAATGTGATATATGGGTTTTGGAGGGTAGGACCTGGGATTTGGAGGAATAAGGGTTAAAAGCTTGCTAAATGTTTGTATTTTATGCCTGACTACCTTGAAAAGCTTTAAGACCCTGTGTTTACACCCCATCTTTTAGGTTGCTAGGTTGTGAACCCAGGGCCTCATGCATGCTAAGCAAACAGTATGCCACTGAGCTGTTATTAGTTCTGGCCCACTTGAAAAGTCCTCTACCATCTTCCAACTAAGCATAGATGACAATATATGTAAAACTCAGTTTTGTTTTCAGTTTCTTACTATTCTCATTAGTACTCTATCCATTTCTCTCTAGGTCTTTGGGAGACTTGGAGACTTTTCCTAACTTCCCTCTCCTAAAGACTGTGGTAGGGAGCTTTATCTCTCTGATTCTGACTGTAAAAACACTTAGTTCACACTCTAGTTTTCTGATCGTGTTTCTCATTCTAATATGCAGGGTATAATGTAATATCACATACATACTTTAAAACTCAAGTATTAAAAAAATATCTTATGATTGTATGATCACTCTGTCATTAAGCAAAATCAAGGAGACAGGATATACACATTAAAAGCAAGAGTATTGATACCGTGACAAGTCAGTGAGGTGTGATGGGTGGGAGCATTAGGCAAATCTGTAACAGACAGTGAAAGGAATTACCTTATTTGGAAGAAGTGGTACCCAGTTGAATAGTAACAGAAAATGTGGTATCTTGTGGGAGAAGATAATAGATGTGTCAGGAACTGTTTTATGAGATAGAGGAGAACACAGAAAGAAGTAGGATAAATAAGATTTATTGAGGAGTAAGAAGTAGGGAAAGTAAAGATGAAATGTGTATTATGTCATTGACAGCCTAAGCAGGAAATGAGAAATGCTTGAGAAAATGAGTCAGCCATTCAAAAAGAACAAGACACAGTAAAAAGAAGTGCCATAAAGCGAGGAGGACACCCCGTCTAGGATCAGTACGAATAGAGGAGCACATGAAATAATGAGTGCATCCTTAGGCATTTGTGACCTAAGCCCAGGTTACATGAACTGTAACTGAATCTTTGTCAGAGAAGACTCGGTTTTCCTATTTCTCCATAGCTGTTAAATCTGATGGGTCTATTCTTTTTCTGTTGAGGATTGATGGTTTTCCTCCAGTGTAATAAAGAGGTTCCTTTTTAAGCTTTATTTATTTTAAAAAATAAACTTGCATTCTAGCAATGTGACTTCGAGCTACATGTTTACAAAATTCCACTTAGACCAACAGAGTTTGGACTCGCCCAGTCCTTTTTAAAGGGATTTTGTCTTCCATTTTGAGTTGAGAGAGGTATTACACTTGAGCCGTTACCAATTGTGATTAACATTAGAGTGACCATACCTGTTGTTTTAAAACTTGAAAGGCTTTTGATACCCATAATAAGAAACACAAAATCTGAACTTGTTAAGATTTGAGGATAAATTCAAGTACTCTAATGAAGTAAAAATATATTCATTTTGTTGTTCAGAGTATGGATTCTGGGGCTTCAAGCTGGTTAGGCAACTATTCTACCACTAAGCCCAATTTGCAATTCCTATTTCAACTATTTATAAACTGAAAAATTAGAGAAAATGTCATGGTATTTATTTATATCATACTGATTTAAATACTGCTAGTAATAATTTCCACTTTATTGTATTCAGGAATATCCAAGGAACTATAACTTTTAATTGAGTTACAGTAGTCATTTCTGGCCCATCTCATACATATAAAACAGGTGAATTATTTTTAAATTTAATGGCATTGTGCTTATGAAAATTATTTGTAACAAGAAAGCTTTTGTATGTAGTAGTTGCTCTGAATTGGATATCTTCACGGGGAAGAACTTCGCATGATTCCCTTCAGCTTTTACTTTTAATATAGTCATCATAAACATACAACTGTGGACTTATTTTGTTTTTCACCCACATTGGTCTATTTTCATTTGTTGTGTGTGTGTGTGTGTGTGTGTGTGTAAATAAAGTTTTCTAGGCTAGCCAAAAACTTCTAATACTCCTGCCTTGGCATCCTGGGTTGATGCCATGCTTTTGTTTTTGAAAATTGACAAGTACTTTATTTTCAATGAGCTGATACAGTGTATAACAAAATAATGACTTCATGTGATCATTGAGACCGCTATTGCAACTCTAATCCTGTCCTAACAAATTACCTGTTTCATCTTTCAGGCTGTAGAAAATCTTTGTTCTTACAAGATATCTGCAAATTTATATAAGCAGCTGAGGCAGATCTGTGAAAGATCACATCAAAGCACAGATCCATCAGTTCAGAGAATATCCTTTTCAAAACAAAATGTCACATTCATTTATGTATGTATTTTATGTATGTTCTATTTAACATGTATGCCTGCATGACAGAAGAGGGCATCAGAGAGAAAAGGGTAGTAGATTCCATTGTTGTGATGGTTGTGAGCCATCAAGTGGTTGCTAGAAATTTAACTAAGGCCCTCTGGAAGAGCAGCCAGTACTCCTAACTGCTGAACCATCTCTCCAGCCCCTCAAAACAACAAAGTATCTTAATTTTTTTTCATTACTCATTACCTCTCACTGCTTAGCTCAATTTGAAACGGAATGCCTGTGCTGGTAGATTTATTTTTGTCCTGGTATCTCTAAAGGAAAGAACAAAGTTTTAAAACTTTTTAGTGTTAATTAGAGTCAAAAATCTACACATCTGGTATTAATTAAGTAAAAACTTCTGTCATTAACCTTCTGTCCTGGCAGATTTCCATTTAAGGGAAATCATAAGTAGAAAACATAATGCTCAGTTGTGTTTAAGACTAAAGATAAGTTTTAAAGATAGGTTAAGGGGATCACATTTGTTTCTGCAGCTTAAAAAAATAGAATTATGTTTTAGAATTTGTATTTAATATAAGTTAGTATATGGGGTATTCTATATTTAAGACAAATAATGTTTTTATAGTAAACATAGTACTTATATAAAACATTTTAAAGTATCCTTAACATCTGTCTCATGGATTCATTGGATAGTGTTCTTTTTCTAAAAAGATTGATAGATGCTGGCAAAATCATTGTAGGCAAATGGTAAGTTGGAAATAGCACATCATACTTCATTTCAAAACCATTCAGGTGCTAGAATGTTTTGATAGCTTCGTTGGAAGAATTGGGGTATAGCTGAGTGGTAAAGTCTGGTATTTGTATTAATGCAAATAGAAATCTTGAAATCTACTTCTCACCTCTTAAATACCATGGGTACAAGTTTAAGATAGCTTTACCCCCTAACACTGCTGCTAAGGAAGACTAAGTGTACCTTGGATTCCCTCTTTTTTTTTTTTTTTCTTTCTGAGACAAGATCTCATTGTGTAGTACAGGTTGGCCTGAAATTCAACATCTTTCTATCTTACTTAGTCTCTTGAGTGCTGGGATTATAGGCATACACCCCATGCCTGCCTCCAGTTTTTCTTTTCAGTTATTTAAGTAGCAAAGATGTCAGAGGACCATCTTAATTCTCTGTTCTTTAGAAACCACAAGAAGGATTAATAGAATAGTTTAAAGATAAATATGGGACATATTCTCAGCTAGATGCATTTATTTGCAAGTTGGATTCTAGTAGTCTATTTAATATAAATCTTCCAAATTCTCATTTTATTAAGAGCTAATACTGCAGTTTCAAATTTACAAACATTGCTTGTTTTTTTTCTTTCATTTGACAGATAATGATCAGGAGCATTTTTTTGTTTCTGGATAGAACTTATGTTCTTCAGAATTCAATGCTACCCTCCATTTGGTAAGGATGCCAGAAGATTATTATGAAAAATTTTGTTACATATCATAGTCTTAATTATTATAACAAGAGAACAAGCTGTACTCAGAATATTCTCCTAAAAATTAGCATTTGGATTCTAGCAGTTTTGGGGTTTTTGTTTTGTCTACTCTCTAATACTGCAGATAGCTAACTTTCCCTCATAGTATATGAAGACATTTCTTCATTAGGTATGAAGATTAAAGTTTACTCTAGAATTTCTGTGCCTGAATCTTACTGCTGCTGATCATTAACGTTTTGCTCTTTTATTTTTCTTGTGACATTATACTAAAAGTCTTGTTTGTTTGTGAAAATAAGATAGCATAATGTCTTGGTCCTTCAGCAGGTGCTTAGCATATACCTACAGTAGTCACTGTAATGTACTGATTTTAGAGGTTTGAAGCCATTTATGAATGACTAATTAAGCTGCTCAATGCCAGTATAGTGGAAAGTATTTTATCTTTGAACTAATTTTATTTCTGATTTCACTAAGATAACCACCAGAGAAAATGAGACACTAAAACCTAGTTATAGAGAAAGCCAAGAATTCAGCTTCAGTTCTCATTTAAGACAAAATGGATTTCCTATATGCTTTAATCTAATAATGTTATTCAAAATTAAATGTGGATTTTATCTTTTTTATAATTACTGCTTCAAAATCTGAGGCCCCAGTTAATATGTGATAAGTTAACTCAGCCTGTTTACATATGGTATTGCCAGTTCAGATAATACTTTTTTGTTTTTATTTTTAGGGACATGGGATTAGAGTTATTTAGGGCTCATATTATAAGTGATCAAAAAGTCCAGACAAAAACAATTGATGGCATCCTTCTCTTGATTGAGAGAGAGCGTAATGGTGAAGCAATTGATAGAAGTTTACTTCGAAGCCTTTTAAATATGCTGTCTGATTTGCAAGTAAGTTGCACTTAACACTCACTGCAATACCTACAAATCTGATTACTGTTCATAGTTTGATGTCTAAAATACACAGTGTTGTTCAAGTAGAGGTCTGATGGAAGTCATTAAGTAAATAGTTAATGAATAAGCAAATACTTTTGGGGTTTTTTTCCCTCTCTTAGATTTACCAAGACTCTTTTGAACAACGATTTTTGCAAGAAACTAATCGGCTTTATGCGGCTGAAGGTCAGAAGTTAATGCAAGAAAGAGAGGTATTCTAAAATGCTTAATGAATCCACTGTCTCTTACAGTAGACATTACATTGTAGAACACAAACTTCCGTTTGTATTTATATTCCCAACATTGTAATGCTCTTCTCTCACTTAGGTGCTCCTTTCTCTTCTCTCTCCTTAAAGGCCAGAATTCTGGATCATAAACTCTACCTCTAATTTTACATATGATTCTCCCCTGTCACATTTGATGGGGCTCTTCCTGGATCTTTTGGACTTGACATTTTCTGAATGATTTAAGGGGAGGAAAACAATAATATAAAAAACTATCTTTGTAGGTTCCTGAGTATCTTCATCATGTTAATAAACGCCTAGAAGAAGAAGCAGACAGACTTATTACTTACTTAGATCAGACCACCCAGTAAGTATTACATGCTCAGCCTAATAGTCTTAAAACTGTTGATAAAGCACTTTAGGCATCTTAAACTTGTAACAATTTTTAGTTATGATTGAGTCTTTAACAGTTGTTTTCATAATGTGAACTTCAAGTAATTATCTTTCCTGGCTAATTAGATTTAATCAAGGGTTTGATTATTGGTTTGGTGTGTGTTTAGTGTGTAATTTTAAAATTGTATTAGAGGTTGATGGGATCTTTAAAACTTGGTGTTTTTGAGTCAGAGTATCACTAAAACCCAACTTGCCCTGAAACTCCTGGTCCTCCCAAGTTCTGGGATTATAGGCATGCATCACCATGCCCGGCTTTTAAAATCCTTAGACTGATTAAAATTCAGGGAGTGGGTGTTCAGAGAGAAACTGCTTCTGTACTTTCTAAATCTCAGCAACCAAGTGGTTCAGTTAAGCAGCATAACTGTTTCACTTTAGTAAAAAGCAGAGAAACTTGGGAAAAAAATACTAGGCTCAGCAAGACCATGGAGAACAAATTCCGAAATACTTTTTTGTTTTGTTTTTGTTTTTCTTCTTTAGGCATAATGTAAAATATTTTGACACAGCATAGAAATGGCATAGAAATATTTACATAGAAATTAATGTAAAATGACATTTTTTTTTCTAGAAGCTTTAAATTTTCAAAGTCAAGTCTCAATAATTCTGTTTTTCCCCCTTTTAGGAAGTCACTAATTGCTTCTGTTGAAAAACAACTTCTAGGTGAACACTTAACAGCAATTCTTCAGAAAGGTAATTTGTAATTTGTAAATAACAGATTACTAGGGCTGGAGAAATGGCTCAGTAATTAAGGGTACTTGTTGCTTTTGCAGAGAACTCAAATTTAATTCCCAGCACCTACATGGCAACTCATAACCATTAGGAATTGCAGTTTCAGGATATAATACTTTTCTTCTATCTTCTGTGTGCACCAGGCATGTACACAGTGCACATACATGCAGGGAAAAACACTCATACATGTTGTTGTTGTTGTTTCTGTTTTATTTTTAGCATGTAGAGTCAAGAACTAATATTACAGGATACTCTGAATTTACTCACATAAATTCTAGTTATAGTTCAGACCAATATCACAATAGTAGTTTCAACTTAATATTTTATTGAAGTGCACATCAATTTTATTTACTTTTTGATTCTCATATTTTAATACCAAAATATTTCAAACCAGGTTTAAATAGCCTCCTTGATGAAAACCGAATTCAAGATTTGTCTCTCCTGTATCAGCTTTTCAGTAGAGTTCGGGGTGGCGTTCAGGTTCTTTTACAGCAGTGGATTGAGTATATCAAGGTATTACCAGTTTACTTGTTGACTTTTCTCTTGACTGTTTCATAATCTATGTACCAAGATTATCAGAAAGCATTTCTTGTTAGATGGGAATTTCTTTTAAAAGTGAAAATATTAAAACGTCAGTCTGAGAATGGCAGCTGTGTGTCATATCAGCAATAAAACTTGAGTGATACTTGGGATTTCTAGCTCTAATACTTAAATCGGAATAGGGTAAATTAAAAGATTGAGTTCTGAAGCCATTTGGTTAAGATAAACTGTTCTTACAAGTTTGAACCAAAAATTTTCCCTTCTCTCTTTCTCCCTCCCTCTACCTCCCTCCCTAACCACATTCCTATTTTTAAAAGTACAGATCTGACTTTCTTAACAATGAAAAAAAGCTTCTAGAGTGTTCTAATACTGCCCTAGTAGGATATCGTATACCCAATGATAGCTTCTTATTTTTGTTTATAAGTGAATATTATCTGTTCAGGTTTCTCATTTCCTTCAGAGACAGCTGTACCTTTTATGATTGTTAAGTACATGTGGCAACTTAGAATATGACTTGGTGAATATTTTCACAGTAGAAAAATCAATTATCATAAAATTATACTATTTTCATTCTCAGGCTTTTGGAAGTACCATTGTTATTAATCCTGAAAAAGATAAAACTATGGTTCAAGAATTATTGGACTTTAAAGATAAAGTTGACCATATAATTGATACCTGCTTTCTGAAAAATGAAAAATTTATCAATGCCATGAAAGAAGCATTTGAAACATTCATTAATAAAAGACCAAATAAGCCAGCTGAACTGATAGGTATGCTTCACATTCGTTTCTGGTTGTATAATGTTCTTTTATTGATAAACTCTGAGGTAAACATATTGTACCCATTCCTGGTTTGTTTGATGTTGCTTAGCCAGTAATACTAAGTCTGAGAAGTGTCTCTAAGGATACGGATGCAAGAAAGAGTCTGTCAAGCTGAACAAGTGTCTCATAGTCTTCATGTCAAACATGCTATAAACTCTTTGTGAGGTAGAACATTGGACCCCATTTACTTTTAGTGAGTAAGCTTGATTGTGTGCTTTCCAAGCCTATAGTGATTTAGACATGGAACAGCGTGCTATTATCCAAAGTCTCCAGTTACAGATACAGGAAAAGAGCAGCATGAAATTCCAGTGCAAATGAATAAAAAGTCTAGGGTGAAAATCTAATGATACAGGCTCACTGAGTATACAGGTGTGTTACAGTGTTTCGTAAACACATGCACTCATTGACGTTAGGAGTATATGTACCCTAGAAAACTAGGTCCTCTGAAAGGATGGAGTTGGATTTGGTTAACATGAAATTTTATTTAAATTTAAAGATTTTATAAATTGTGCCTTCTGCTTTGTTTCTGGTTTATTCAAAAATACAAAATGTGTAAGAATACTGACCATCTGTGTAAAATAGAAACTTTAGAGAGTACCCGCATTTTCTGCTGACTTTGTTTACCTCCACACAGGGCTACTTGAAGCCTCCACCATGAGCTGTCTCTACCTCATTTTAATTTCTTTCTTTTTCTTTTTTCTTTTTTTTTTTTAAACTCTGAAAGTAAGGGTTTGAACCCAGAGCCCCCTACATAGTAGGGGCTCAGTCTGGAGTTCAATCTAGTGCATTTAGGTTGTGGTATTAGGCCTGTGACATTGACAAATTAGTTTGATCTCCCTTTTGTTGGAGGCCCTAAAATACATGTACATATAGCAGAAATACTGAAAGAGTATTTTATAGTCCTTTTTGGGTATATGTTGTGGTCAGTACCTTTCAGACACTCATGGTCACTAAACTACAATTTTTCTCCATTTTAGCTAAGTATGTGGATTCAAAACTTCGTGCAGGTAACAAAGAAGCTACAGATGAAGAGCTTGAGAAAATGTTGGATAAGATAATGATTATATTTAGATTTATCTATGGTAAGTGTTGATTACTGCTTTCATGTTTTTCTTTTAAAACAAAGCACTCTGAGCCAGGCATAGTGTTAGATACCTGCACTCCAGAATTCAGGAGGCTGAGGCGGTATTGCTGTGTAGGTCACATAGTATCAGACCAGCTAGGGCAACATAACATAACAAGGCCCTGTCTCAAAACAAACAGAAAACAAAACATATAAAGCACCCCTATAGGAACTAAAACTTTTATATAACCCGGAGAGACTCTGAGAACTACAGGTTATATTTTATTTATTGCATATTTTAGATCCTTAAGAATAGTTGAGGAATGTAACTAAATTGTCTTGTGTTTTGACCTTTCCACTATTAAGAACCTGGGATTTTACTGCTTCTTTTAATCTTTTTGAGTTTTGGTGCTAACAGTACCAATGTACTAAAGTTTTTTTTTCTTTCTGAAAAATAGTTAATACGGTCTTAATTTTTTTTTATAGTAAAGAACTTTTGAAATGTCTGGCACAGACATGGACCTCCAGTGTTCTTGAGTTTAATAAACTTGGATAATATGTATAAAATTAAATAACTTGGCGTGTTGTAATAAGCTTTTAAAAGCCATTTTCTTACAGCTTTATTTCTTGGCATATCATGAATCTTATCTTTTTTATTTAATACAGGCAAAGATGTTTTTGAGGCCTTCTATAAGAAAGATTTAGCCAAACGCCTATTAGTTGGCAAGAGTGCATCAGTAGATGCTGAAAAATCAATGCTCTCCAAACTGAAACATGGTATGTTTGCCATTCTTTCTTTTTTTAATATTTGAGGGAAATAATGGCTTTATTAATTATACTTATTTTCATTGATTGCTTCCCTAGTTGATCATTTTATATGCATATGATGAAAACATAAATTGAAGGGATGGGGAAGATGGCTCAGAGGGTAAGAGGTCTTTGTGCATAAGCATGAGGACCTGAGTTTGAATCACTAACATCCACGTTAAAAAAATCACATATATATATATATATCTCCAGTGGCTAGGGTGGAGTAGGGATAGGGAACAGGAAGATCTTTGGGGATTCCTGGACACCAGACTAGCTCTGGGTTCAAAGGAGTAAGGTACACTGTGGTAGAGCAGTATAGCCAGTGACCTCTGACTTGAACATGCATGGTGTCCATACCTGTGCATACTTACCCTAACACACACACACACACACACACACACACACACACAGACACATACACCTTAAGTGAGGTATGAGGGTCATAGCCTCTTGCTGATAGCCACAATTATTGGCTTGTTTTATTTATTTTTTTTTATTTATGTTTTTTACCCACCCCCCATTGGCTTTTTTTAAAGATAAAGAATTAGTCTTTTGTTTATTTGTATAAAAAATTCCCAACTATCCTATACCTGGATTAAAGAGTTTACCTCTGAATTATTAGGGCACGCTGAGAGGTAAGACTTCATTCTTACAAGTGGTTACAGATCATATTTTATGCCTAAGTTAAGTTTTTTGTTTTATTTCCTGATTTTAAGTTTTTCTTTGTTGTACTACCTTGAAATATACTTATTTAAACATCTTTAACAGAATGTGGAGCTGCTTTTACCAGCAAGCTTGAGGGAATGTTTAAAGACATGGAGCTTTCTAAAGACATCATGATTCAGTTCAAACAGGTAAAAGTGAGTTAACCTCTTACTTAATTCCTTATACTCAAGCATACTTATGTTATGTCCTTGTGGCAGTTTGTATTGAAGAAGATAGAAACCCAGATTTTTTTTTACAAATACTTCATGGCAACTTAAACAGTACAGTATAGGGAAAGATCATCAATGAATTTTAAGTATATTTAGCTTACTTCAGGATTTAGTCATAATTAACATGCAGAATAAGACAGAAACATAAGTAAAATGTCTTAGACTAAAGTTAGTATTAGAAGAATTATACTTAGACAGTAAGAACAGCGCTTTTCTAATCAGTTGGAGTATTTGCATGTTAGGAGCTTGTAATGGGTATAGAGGGGAGGTGATCAAGGATGAGGGTGGTATATGCTTTCTCGACATTTGGGATGAGAATTTGGATCTATAGTTTTGAAGACATAAATAGAAGGTTGTTTTAAAATATTGGAAAAACATAAACAACCAGATGTAGTTTGTGTATCTGCAGTCCCAGCTGCATGAGATGCTGAAATAATACGTGGGCAATATAGTGAGACCTTGTCTCAAACAGTAGTAGCAGCAGCAGCAGCAGCAGCAGCAGCAGCAGCAACGATTAGGCAGTAGTGATGGCAAATTAGATTTTATTCCTCAAGGGTTCAATAATGACTTCTTGACTATATTGAAGGTGGCAAATGGAACCGAAAGACTCAAAGTTCAGAATCATGGATCTTAACGTAGCCACAGATTAGGATTTATTTGCCTTGCCCTTTCCCCTTTTTTTCCTTTCCCACTTCAGGTCACCACCTTCAAACAGGGAATGAAGTATTTGAAAAACCACACACTTGGGCTGGCTGGTGGGGTGAGGAATAGGAGTTGCTACAAGGTGTTCCAATCCATGTAGGCTCTCTAAAGGTGGGGATTAAAGGTAGCATTAGGGGAAAAGAATGGAGAAGAGACGCTATAACAGCCCAACCGTGTGTGTGAGAAGTTGACTTGTTAATACCTAGGATGTTTTCCTGGGATTTTTGTTATGCTGCTATATCAAAATGGCCACCTGTGTATTTTTCTACTGCATTTTGTGTAGCCTTCATTTCAAGTTTTAATAATTGTTTTTATTTGTAGGATGGTCAGTATCCACATATATATTTAGAAAAAGGAAATTCTTAATTTAATCGATATTATGCTATGATATGTATATTTACATAATCTCTGTGTATATGTTGATTTTATAGTATATGCAGAACCAGAATGTACCTGGCAATATTGAATTAACTGTTAATATCCTGACAATGGGTTACTGGCCAACATATGTGCCTATGGAAGTCCATTTGCCACCAGAGGTAAGATAAACTGTTTCAGAACTAAGCTATAGGCATAGAAATCATATTTTTTTCTGCTTTTCATTTTAAAATATGTCTTTTAAAGGGTTATGTCATCAAATATAGCAACAAAATAGGAGTGTTAATATGAGTTCTATTTTCCCCAATTATTGTTTCTTAGCTTATGACCCCTTAGTCTTCCCAGCTGTTAAAAAATGTTGCCCATATTTCACCTGAAGGTAGGATTGGTAGGTGTGATGGATATATGAGTATCTCTTTATGCCTTGGAAACTGTCTTACTCAGGACCAAAACCTAGAATGTTGAATAAAGAAAGATACAGAGAGTCTGTGGAAAGAATCATGAGTGCCCAAAGAGTAGATTTCCCTCAATAAGGGAAGAATATGGTCAAGTGGAAGGGAAAGGCCAAAGCTTCAACTTTAGAAAAGACTCACATTTAGCAGATGGTAAAAAGAGGAACCTGTAAAAGAAATGTAGGCAGAAGCAGCAGTGAGAGAAAGGTGTCAGTACAGTGTAGAAGCCCAAGTCACCAGAGTGAAGGAATGATTAAATAACAGGGCAGAGAAAAATCAAAGAGTAAAGATCAAGTGCTGTTACATTGGGTAGTCAGATTTTCACCTTACATTAAAGGGATTGATACCTACTGGATATAGTCATGAAAACTATCAAAAGCTATTCCAGGTGGTGTTAAGTATTGAGGGGGAGATCAGTGATGTGGCCCAGGGGTCAAGGCACCTGCTACCAAGCTTGACCTCCTAGTTCAACCCCTGACCCTACATAGTGGAAAGAGGTAACTGACCTCCGAAAGTTGTCCTCTGACCTTCATTAGCACAAGATGCATTTATACCCCACTTCATCCATTCAATAAGTAGTTAAAAAAAAACAGTGCTAAAGGTGGCATTGCATATGCAGCTTAAAGAAACACTTATTTTATTTGCTTTAGATGGTAAAGCTTCAGGAAATTTTCAAGACATTTTACTTAGGCAAGCACAGTGGCAGGAAACTGCAGTGGCAGTCAACCTTGGGACACTGTGTGCTAAAAGCTGAATTTAAAGAGGTAAGTGGATATTTCCAAATCTTAAGTTCTGTCTTCATCTTTAATATGGCTTATCCATTGATTTGAAGGTTCAAGCTGCTGTTTTATAAGTGTGTCCTTGACACCTGCATAGCAACAGTGATAGGTTATTACAGCTTTGTGTGTGTTTTAAGATGGTTACCTTTTCAACAGTTGAGTTAGCCCTTGTCTAAAATTAAAAGCCCCTCTCTGTCTTTCTCTTTCCCTGTGGATGCAGAGTTCATACTGTCTTACCAGAAATCATTTGGCTAGAAGCTAGAGAACACAGTGGGAGATATAGGCAAACAATATCCATTGGAAAAAGATCTGTATCTGTTATGAATGATCTGAATCAAGTCAAAATATATTTGAAAGTGGGGCATAGTGACACAGGACTGTAATCCTACCACTTGGGAGACAGAGGCAGGAAGATTGGAGTTCAAGGACATATTTGGCTACAAAGGAAGTCTGGCTTTGGCTGCGGGAAACCCTGTCAAAAAATGCATTTGGAATAGTAATTTCTTGCTGCTTATGGTGACTGATACATAGGGCTGACTTATTTTCATTACTTTGTTCTGTTTAATAAGGATTATAGAAGACGTTAATAGGCTAACTAATCCTTCACCTCATTTTCTGTAGACTCACCTAAATCTCACACACATATTGCCATCTAAAGCAGCTGTGGATAATGCTAATCATCTAATGTTAATCGTCTGTGCTTAACTCACTAATTAAAAGTGGTTTTCCTGTAAGAGATTATTACTTTTTGATTAATTTTTCATGTGTTTTAAAAAAAACAGGCAAAAAAACTTCTGCTTTTTCTCCAACAGGGCAAAAAAGAACTTCAGGTCTCTCTTTTTCAAACTCTGGTGCTGCTAATGTTTAATGAAGGAGAGGAATTCAGTTTAGAAGAGATCAAGCAAGCTACTGGGATAGGTTTGTATTGTGTCTGTCCAGTAACAAGCAATTAATTGTAGTTCTTTATTCTTTGTAGTCACTGTGATTAGAGCTCTGAACATATAACTTAATAATCCTCTCCTGTACTTTTAAAAAAAAGATTCATTTATTTCTTTGTGTGTAGCCTTGGTGTATACCACACATGTTCAGGAATCTCTGGGGTCCAGAAGGGGGCGTTGTATCCCCTGGAACTTGAGTTAGGTGTTTGTGAGTCACCGTGTTAGGTGCTGGGAACTGTCCTCTGGTCCTCTGAAAGACCAGATACTACTCTTCAATGGTAAGATGTCTCTCCAGCCCCTTCCTCTGTATTCTTTTTTTTTTTCCCCCCCGGAGACAGAGTTTCTCTGTGTAGCCCTGGCTGTCCTGGAACTCACTCTGTAGACCAGGCTGGCCTCGAACTCAGAAATCCACCTGCCTCTCTGCCTCCCAAGTGCTGGGATTAAAGGCATGCACCACCACCACCCGGCCTCCTCTGTATTCTTAATATTTCAAAACTAGTAAGTATCAGTATGTAGTGCTAACAAGAAGTGTGGTAAGACTGAAGTGAAGCGAGTAATGATTGTGGGAGGAAGTAGGACTTGATTTGGGCCTTCAAATTTTGATTGGAGAAAAGGCATACGAAATAAAGGAAGTAGTGTGAAAAAAGACTTAAAAATAGGAGTGGCTAGTGTGGATAGCATGCATGAAATGTTTGGTTGTAGCTTTGAATGGTGAGCTGTAAAATTCAATAGGTAACATAGGTAGACTGACATAAAAGAAGTAACCTATTTGGACAACTTACATGGCATTGATAGAACTAGTCACCTGGAATGTGAGAAGATTCTAGTCTAGAAGCTATGAAGATAATTCTGACATAAAGTCCTAAAAGAGACTTCTGGTAGAATGTCTCCAATACCAATGGAATTACTAGAGATATAGCACAATGAAGGAGAATGAAGACTTAAAAAGATGATTCTAGGCTTTTCATAGGATTAGGTTAGTATTACCATCATTAGCAATGGAGCAGAGGGTTAATGGAGAATATATATCAACATACTCAAGTGATAGTAAAACAGCCAAGTTGAGTGTCCTTTTAGTGACTGACTTGAGAGAACAGAAATTTTGCATCAGAAGTTTTGGTAGTTGTCTGCATGGATGATAATAGTTGCTTTTAGAAGACAAGTAGAAAAAAATGTTACTGGATAGTACAAAGAGCAGGTGGTGACAGTAGGGAAAACAAAGCAGTTTAGTAGAGAATGTCAGAGTTAGAGTGACACTGAATGTGGTGCTCATGCTAATAAATAAGCAAAGAACAAATACTAACCATTATTTCTTCTTCAGAGGATGGAGAATAAGAAGAACACTGCAGTCACTAGCTTGTGGCAAAGCTAGAGTTCTGGCTAAAAGTCCAAAGGCAAAGATATTGAAGACGGTGACAAATTTATTTGTAATGACGATTTCAACACAAACTATTCAGGATAAAGATCAATCAAATCC
Source organism: Mastomys natalensis (assembly GCA_021653895.1). NCBI lineage: Eukaryota > Metazoa > Chordata > Mammalia > Rodentia > Muridae > Mastomys > Mastomys natalensis. The sequence goes on along the minus strand of JAJTUV010003387.1, from coordinate 19,397 downwards.
AGATGAAGAAGAACGGTAAACCTTTTGCTTTCTCCTAGTCCTACTATATAGGGTTAATGTGTTTATAGTAGAAATTTACAGATTAAAAGGTTATATGCCTGAGTGTTGTAACTGCTTGTACGTTTGTGCACTGCATCGGGCTGGGACCCACATGTAAGAAAGGGACATTGGATCCATTGAAGCTGAAATTGCAAATGAACAGCCATATGGATGCCGGGAATCTAACTCATGTCTTCTTTGGCTGCTAAGCCATCTTTCCAGCTTCAAAATTTACAGTTTATTTTCTCAATGCTACCATTTCATGTAACATTTTCTGTGCCTATATCTGGCCTAATACATTTCAGTATTTGATGATATATTTTTTTTTTTGTCAAAAAGTAAACATAATATGATTCACAGTCAATGTAGTTATTCGGTTTATTTTGTTTGCTTGGTTGGATTTTTCTTGCACTGCCAGGGATGGGAAATGCAGGACCATGTGTTTTCTTCCATTGAACTGTTTCTGTATCCCATCAATATAATTTTATTTTGTTTTTCTTCCTGATTAATTTCCCTACATGTAGTGTTTCTTGCTCATATTCAGTTCCTTGCTATCCTGTACCACCATCGCTTGCTGGTCTCCTTTCTCCCAATAGTTGTCTTGCTTTAACATGTCTGTCTCTTGCATGAGCACGCATGCACACATAATGCATATATAATTAAACCCAGATTTTATATGAGAGATATTGAGCTATTTTCCATTTTTCTTTCTCTTTCAGTACTCATTTCTACTTTAATGTGTGTGTGTATTTGTGATATATATATCACATATCTATATATATTATAAATCTGGATTTCACCTATCAAGCAAAATGTGATATTTGTCTTAAGTCTGTCTTATTTTACTTAACAAGATTTCTATTATCATTCATTATCCTACAGATTATATCATTTTATTCTTTATGGCTGAGTAAATTTTTGTAGATCTCATCTGTTGATGGATATCTAGAATGGTTGTGTATGTTTATTCTTATTTTTTTTAAATAAGAGGCTCATTCCTGTAATCTCAGTGATAGGAAATGGAAGTCAGAGTAAAGTAGATCCTTGGAGGCTCATGGACCAGGTAGCCTAGGCTATAGGGCAAAGTTCCAAGCTGATAAAGAGACCCTGTCTCAAACAGAAAATGAAAGGCACCTGAGTTCCAATGCCCAAGGTTGTCTTCTGATGTCCCCAACGACACCCATATAATAGGATAACCCCCCTACACACGCATTAAAAAAAAATCAACAGAATGGGCTAAATAGTTAAATAACATTCTTGAACATACCTAAATCTTAATCTCTATGAGCTTTTCCTTAAAATGGCTTAATGGGGGACAGAGAAATGGCTCAGCAAGATTAAGAGCAGTGCCTCCTGTTCCAGAGGACCCAGGTTCCCAGTACCCACATGGCAGCTCTCAACTATCTAACTTCTGTTCTAGAAGATCTGTTACTCTCACATAGACATATATGCAAGCAAAAGACCAGTGACCATGAAATAAAAATAGACATTTTTAAAAAGATGAATTTATGGAAGTAAATTTTTGGATCAGTGAGTGTAAACGTTTTAAATTTTAGGGAAGGCCAGGAGACAACCTCCAGTGTTACTCCTTTGGCGCTGTCTACTTTGTTTCTTGACGTGGTCTCTTACTTGCCTACAATTCACTAATTAGCTAGACCGGCAGGCTGCCGTCCATCAGGTACTAGGAATCTTGTTTTTACATGAATTCACAAAAAGTAGGTCCTCATGTTTGCAGGGAAAGCACTTGACCAACTGAATCTACCTCCCAGTGCTCAGAGGTGGTGTTTTTCTCTTCTATATTGCATTACTTTGATACAGGGCAGTAATGACAACAGAAAGGGAACCATGTTTGACAAGATTTTTTTTCTCATTTAGATAAGTCAGGTTCTTTAGAATAATAACATTGTTTTGATGTTCCTAATATACAGTTTGTATTCTTAATTAAGTTTGACTTTATTTGAAAACTTGTTTTAGGTTGAAGAACAAGCTAGCACTACAGAAAGAGTATTTCAAGATAGACAGTACCAAATTGATGCTGCGATTGTCCGAATTATGAAGATGAGAAAAACACTTAGCCACAATCTTCTTGTTTCAGAAGTCTACAATCAGCTAAAATTTCCAGTAAAAGTAGGTGTTTCTGTGTCTCCATACTGAACGTGTTATAGGTGAAATTTTTAGACACTAATCTTGCAAATATATATGAAAGGCTTAAAGCCATTTGGAACAACATGTATTCATTTCCTATATTTGTATATGGGATTCACAGAAGAACTTCGTTTAGCAAAATTGAGAACTAGTTTCCAAATCCACTCCCTGTACTTGAAAGTTTAATGAGGCCGGGCGGTGGTGGCGCACGCCTTTAATCCCAGCACTTGGGAGGCAGAGGCAGGCGGATTTCTGAGTTCCAGGCCAGCCTGGTCTACAGAGTGAGTTCCAGGACAGCCAGGGCTACACAGAGAAACCCTGTCTCGAAAAACCAAAAAAAAAAAAAAAAAAAAAGAAAGTTTAATGAGTAAAATATGACTGAAAAATTTGAAGTTAGTTACTATGTATCTTTTGAATCTTACTTCTTTTCTGGAGATACCTTGGCATTTAACAGATTTGGTTACTAGACTGTTATCGCTTATACTTGGTTACCTATATAAATATTTACTAAAATCTCTTTGTGTCTTTTGAAAATGTCTAGCAGTGGGTCTAGTAAACTCAAATTGGTCAATATATGGGCACGATCCAATCCAAATGTCCAGTAGCAAAGGTGCTTAGACAATGAAGTGTTATGCTAGACTAGGTGTTAGACTATTGTTGAAATTTTAAAATATTTTTTGAATAAACATTTGATAGAGGTTGCCTAAACTCCTGGCTGTTAGAATTCCTGGCAGTTTTGGACTTTGATAAGTCACTTAATTTTGCTCAGCTGTTTGAATTGATGGATATACTTACCTCCTAGTATTATTAATCATTTTATTTGTTTACATTTTAAATGATACCCTCCTTTCCGGTTTCCCCTTCACAGACCCATCACTCCTAGTATTATTTTGAGGCTTATTGAGATAGGAAGTATAAAATACTTGATATTGAGTTTAGTATGTATAGAGGTTTACTTGCAGTACCTGTTACTTCTACTATTGTAAAGTAGGCTGCTTCTTCAAACATTCATGTATTTCTAGCTACCAGCTGAGGCAGCAGCAATATTACTTGAGCTTCTCATCCTAACAAAAAAATTGCATCTGTATTGAATATTCAATTTCTTTTCCTTTTTAATCTCAGGTATTTTAAGTAATGTGGAGATATGTTTACGTCAGGGTCATTCATTCAAGAGAGAAATGTAAAGACTGTATTTCTAATCATGTGTCTGTGAGGCAATTCCATGTGTGGACAGTTCTATTCAGTTCCACCTGGAGCTGGAGGTACAGGCAGTTGTGAACCACCTGGTATCGGTGCTAGAGCCGAACTCCTCCTCTTTAAGAGCAGTCCATGCTAAGCCCTGAACCATCTCCCCAGCACTGAGATTTTGATGGTATTGTTTGTGACAAGGTCTAATACATCCCAGGCTGATGTTCAGTTCCCTTTGTAGCTGAGTCTGAATATAGGCATGCTCTACCATGCCCAGTTCTCAATTGTCCTAATGAAATTTTAACTGCAAGATTCAGAGATCCAAATCACTTATATCAATAGTTAAAATTCGTAGTAAACCAGAAACATACAGGTATGAATTAATGTGATACTTTCTCAAATTGCCTGTAGTTTTGTGAATGTGTGGTATTGGGGAACAGAACCTAGGCCCCTTCCATTTGCCAACTTTCATGAACTCACTATTGCCATTCCTCAAACTACCCAAGTAGCAAGGATTATGTAGACTTATGCTAGTAGGTCCAGTATTTTATATAGTTCGTATAGTAGTTTCTCTTACACATTTTAATTCATGTGTTAATTGTTTATTTACTTAATTTCAGGTTTGTTTGTAACAGAGTCTTATTGTGTACCTCAAGCTGGTCTTACTCTGAATCCTCTTGGCTCTGGCCTCCCACTTGCTGGGATTTTAGAAGTACGCTACAATGCTCCAGCTACATTTAATTTAAGTTTATTAATTTAGAGACAGGGCTTGTCATGCACTCTAGCTGTCCAGGAACTCATGTAGACCAGACTGGCCTCAAACTCAGAGATCTGCCTGCCTCTGTGTAGTCACTTCTGGCCTTTGTTCTCTCTCTCTCTCTGTTTTTAATGGGATGTTGGTAGATGGACTTAATGCTGATGTTCTTGCATTGAAAATATGCTTTCTCTTACAGCCTGCTGATCTTAAGAAGAGAATAGAATCCCTAATTGACCGGGACTACATGGAAAGAGATAAAGAAAACCCAAATCAGTACAACTATATTGCATAGAATGTTGGCCTTGGAACATTTGTTGTCATAATGCCGTAGCCAATGGATAAACTAACTTGTTGAATCTCATGTTATTTGACTTCTTTTATACTTCCGATGACCAAATGAAGCAGTATAATGGGAATAGTTGCGTGGACTTTTCTCAGTGGTTAACATACCCATTTTAAAGAGTAATACTTAACCTTTAAGAAGAATGTTGTTGAACTCTATGCATGTTATTTAGTATGATGTGCAGAAAGTACCTGGGTCTTCATGATTCCTTTCGGAACTGGGGAAGAGATCCCTATGGCCATTAAAAAGGGGAGGGTGATTCTTATACATCATCAATAAAGCAAAAGGTTTATTTGCCTAAAAGTCATTTAAAGATACTTAAACTGCATGCAAATTTTATTTACTGTACAGAGTTCTGGATGTATTTATCAAATAGAAAAACCACCCTGGACTTTGATTGTTCACCCTTTTTGTGGTTTCCCTTGAGAAGAAGAGTAAGTTTTCATTGTTGGCATTCTGTTACACTGAAGGGGAAAAAACTTTATTTGGAAACAAGTTTTTTAAGTAGGGTGACAGTTCTTCCATCATACCATAAATATTCACATCCTAAAGGTTTGCCATTATGACTCTGGGATGTGTACATAAGATTTAGCCCCAAATTCACTGTGCTGATTAACAGGAACTTATTAAAATAGGTAAAATAGAAAAATTGCTGATCATCTTGTACCACAAGAACAGAACATAGTAAGAGGGGAAAACCCAGTTCTTTTTATTAAATCTGAATACAGTATGAAAATCACAGGAGACCAGAATCAACAAATAAGTTTTGTAAATTGCAGGAGTAAAGATTTACCAGCTGCCTTCCATAGTGCTTCAGTCTTTAAATGTTTGGATCCTTTTGTCTTTCGTTTGGGCGGATGTCAATTGTTAGAGGTTTCCTAAGATTTGCATTCCATTTTTTTCTACCTTTTTTTTTTTTTACTGTCATGCTCCTATTGACTTAGAGAAACTCAACATATGATTCTCCCTTGTCTTCCTTTCACACTCCCTATTTGAAACCTTCAAGATCTGTATTCCTTTTTTTAAATTGCTTGAATTTAAGAGTTCTCAGAGCCATTGGACACCTGCTTTTCAGGGAAGTGTCTCCAATTGGTCACACACAGAAAATAACAAAAGTATTGTTTTTCAAATTCAAAATGTGAGTAAAAGACTTTTCTTCATCACCAGAGGGTTTTGCTTTGCTTCCTGGTTTCTCTTTCCATAAAGGAAATTAATTATGGCAGAGAAGCAGACTGTTTTGGTGTTTTCTTTTAAATTAGAACTTCTTGAATGTTTTCTCCACTAGCATATATCCTTGTCTTTGGATCTATTAGGGGCACCTTCAGCTTAGAAGACTTGGGGGCTCTTATTGTTTTCTTGAATTCTCAAAGACCTGTGGCCAGCTGTCTGTATTTTTTTAAGTTGCCTATTTCTCTCTAATGCACCAACTTGCACACTGTTTGACTATGTATAGTATTTAGAATTAACTTCCCACTTCTTTCGGAGCAGCTATTTCGTATATTTTTTCCCAGCTCCTCCCTGATTTCCTTACAGGAGCTCTTCTGACAAGGAATGTGGCTGTTATGTTTACTGGACCATCAACATCAGTGTTTGATTCATCCCTGTTGGTCTCTGGGATATGGAGACTATTACACCACTCACTAGTTACTGTTTAAATAATTTTTAGGTAGATTTCGTTTCTACTAGGATGCTCTTGATACCACCTTCATTATCTTGAAAGTGGGTCCCTGTCCTGAAGTTCTTAACTCTGAAAACTTGATGGTGTTTCAGCTGAAAAATTAGCCAGACTACTAAGGGAAACTGTTTATGAAAGTGAAAAGTAATGGCAAACTACATTGGGTTATTAAGAATTTCAGTTGTTCTGTATTGGTTCAATTTTTGTGCTCTTTTCCCTGTGTATGTGTGGTGGTTCTATTTTTCTCCAATAAAACTTTTATTTTAAAAAATGTTTCTGGGGGAAGATACTTAAACTCCAAATATTGTGAAAAAATTATAAAAGTAGAATATATAAAATTTTCCTAATGACTTCCTTAATTCACATTTGACATTCATATTTGATTATTTTTATACTTTTGGTTATTTTGCTGGTAGTTTTGAGATACTGCGGAGGAGGTTATGATAAAAAGTAAATCTTCTAGTATTCTCAAAGTAGACTCAAATTATTTCCACTTTAGAAAAATCAAGGACAAGTGTAAATATTTTTCATTCAAACTTTGAAAGTCAGCAGTTTCATGTCAATATAGAAGTAGTTTAGATTGAAGTTGGAAGAAAAAGAAGACATGCTTGTTGTGTTGTGGTGCTTGATATTCTGTTAGTTCTATTCCGAACAAAATCCTGTCACAGATGTTACTCAGTGTTTTCCTAATTCAGTTCCTGAGTCTGCTGAATGGTGACTTATACTTTACATCTTTGCTGCCATGTGTGTGTGTGTGTGTGTGTGTGTGTGTGTGTTTGTGTTTGTACAGGAGAGGAAATCAGTTTATTCTGTGTACCTAATACCTAAGGATTGATGAGTTTATGTTCTTACTATCCATAACTTTTCTCTGGAACAGTCTTGCTGTGTAGCCCAAGCTGCCCATAAATTGGTGATCTTCCTGCCTTGGGCTCTAAGTGCTGTGTGTTTCTACAGTGTGACTATGTGTAGTATTTACAGTTAACTTCCCAGTTCTTTCTGAGCAGCTGTTTCATAATAAGTTTTCCAGATTATAGCTGTGTACCCCCATGTCTTTCTTGTCTTACTCATCTTTAATTGTATGATTTTTGTCTGTTTTAATGACCACTCTGTATAATGTTACACATGATAAAAAGTTACATATTTCTTTTTTTCATTTGCATAAAATTGTCAAAACAAATAGTTTATTAAGAAGAAAGACCCAAGGATACTGGGACTGTATATAACAACACTTTTTTTTTTTTTTTTGAGACAGGGTTTCTCTGTGTAGCCTTGGCTATCCTGGAACTCTGTAGACCAGGCTGGCCTCGAACTCAGAAATCCGCCTGCCTCTGCCTCCCAAGTGCTGGGATTAAAGGTGTGCGCCACCACCGCCTGGCTCCATGTATTTTCTTTACACAAAAATATTTCATTTTTTATCACATTTATTTGTGCATGCACATGTGCCATTGCACACACGTGGAAGTCAGAAGACAACTTGTTCTCTCCTTTCACCTTGTAGATCCCAGGTATTGAACTCATGTAGTCAGGCTTGGCAAGTGCCTTTAACCTGCTAAGCCAGCTCACTAGTGCAGAAGTCTTTAAGGAAGTATAGTTAATCAACTTTTTCTTGGCAAATCCTCATTCATTCGGGCTCTGGATTTACTTACTCTTTCTAAGAGTTTAATCTAGTTTTATTGTCCTTTGAGTTAAGTTTTCTGTGTGGTATGAGACAAGTGTTCTTTATTCTTTTGTCTGGGGATATTAAGTTGTCCCACCACTTTAAGAGATAGTTTCCCCTCTTAAATGGCATTGCCACTTATTTCCTCTGAGACAGGGTTTCTCTGTGTAGCCCTGGCTGTCTTGGAACTCCCTCTGTAGACCAGGCTGGCCTCGAACTCGGGAATCCACCTGCCTCTACCTCCAGAGTGCTGGATTTAAAGATGTATGCTACCACCACCCAGCTTATTTTATTTTTAATGTTCAGTTTTTGGTTTGGTTGGCTTAGTTTTTCTTTGTTTAGTTTTGTTTTTGTTTTTTAAGTCTCACTTAAGTAGCCCTACCTGGCCTCTCTCTGTCTCCCAAGTGCTGGGATTAAAGGTGTGCACCAGTACACCCAGCTGAATCTATATGTTGAATCATGCTAGTACTACACTGTTTTGATCAACTGTAGCTCTGTAAAACATTTTAAAGTCAGGATGTATGAGTTCCAACTTTGCTTTTCCTTTTTGAGATGATTTTTAACTACTTAGGTAAACTTTTAATAGGAGTTTTTCCATCTTGTAGTCATTTCTAATGACTACAAGAGGTAGGTCTCTTAAAATTTCAGTTAGATTTGCACTTTTCATGTAAAGTTTTGTATTAGTCTCTAAATATACCTAAATATAATACTCTAATCCTCTTATTGTCTTCTGAATTTATTCACACATGTATTTCCAGTCTATATAATCATCTACCACCATTGGTTCTCAATCTGCCTAATACAGTTAATACAGTTCCTCATGCTGTGGTGACCCCAAACTATAAAATCATTTTCATTGCTACTTCATAACTAATCTACCATTATGAATTATAATTTAAATATCTGATAGGCAGGATGCTTGATATGTGATACACAGATTGAGAATTGCTGGTTCTGCAACTGATTTTTTTACTTGATAATTTTGTATCCTCAATTTTGCATTATTTGTTGATGCTTGTTTATTTTGGTGGGTTTTATTTATAGCATCTTATTTTGTCTTTTTTTCCAGAGCTGAGGACCGAACCCAGGGCTTGCGCTTGCTAGGCAAGCGCTCTGCCACTGAGTTAAATCCCCAAGCCCTATTTCTAATATCTCTAGTTTAGGTACCTTTTCTCTTTTGCCTGGTGTGTGAGCCTAGTGTGTGTGCTGGAGCGTCTAATGCAACTTTGAAAATTTTTGGGAGTTTGATAAAAACCTATTATGAGAACAGGATGTTTCTTTTCATTCCTATTTTGAAGAGTTTGATTTTTCTTTTCATGCCCGGAGAGTTTGACTTTTGTGTTCACTTGCATGTATACATGTGCTACATGTGCATTTATATTACCTGTAGAGGCCAAAGAAGGACATTGGATCCCCTGGAACTGGAGTTACAGTTGTGAGCCACCATGTGGTTGCTAGTAACTGAACCTGGGGTTGTCAGCAAGAAAAGCCAGTTTAACCACTGAGCCATCTCCAGCTCCTGGGGTTTGGTTTTTAATTATTGAGCCATGTGATACTTTACCTGCTAGCTTTCTGTATCAGTTGAGGCAATTGTGTGGTATTTTCTTTTATTATGTTAATGTGTACTACATTGGATTCCTTTACATATGTTTTAACAATTCTAATCTTAGTAAAATGCCATGTAGGGCATGTTATTGTTTGATGTTGTGAATTTGCTTATTAGTGTTGGAGATTTCTACATAAGTGTTCATAAGAAATATTTGTCTGTGATATTCTTTTTTTTAAAGCATTTCATGACATTTGGGCTGTGTGGGGGGAGTCCATGCCAAGGTGCTTGTTTGGAACTTAGATGACAGCTTTCAGGAGTCAGTTTTCTTCCACCATGTTGGCCTGAGGGATTTCTGACAGCTTTGCACCTTCGTCTGTTGAGCCATCATACCAGCCTGTTGTATGCTTTTTACTATATTTTTATTACCAGGTAGTACTAGCTACTCTTAGTAGCTCATACAGCTACCCATTACTCTTCTAGCATTTGGGAGACAGAGAAGATTTGGCCTTTAAATAGTAATACCTTCCTTTAAATATTAATAGAATTAATTGCAAAGCTGTCTGATTCTGCTGTCTGATTCTGGACTTTTCTTTTGGTGAAGGCTTTTGGTTAGTGATTCAGTTTATTTTTTCTTTCTTTTGGTTTTTTACACCGACTCCACAGAGCTAACCTGGAACTCACTTTGTAGCCTAGCCTAGTCTCAAACTTGAGGCTGTCCGGCCTTTGACCTCCCTGCTGAGTGTTGAGGTTATATAAATGAGTCACTTTCTTTGCTTCAATTTCTTGTGGGTATTTATATTAAGTTGTAAACAACTTTTAAATTTATTTATTGGCTATGCGTGTGCATACGATGTTCATGCAACATTTTTCATGTGGATAGGTTGTGGAAGTCAATACTCTCCAGCATGTAGATTCTGGAATTATATTTAGGTCATTCGTTTTTGGTACCAAGAACCTTTGCATTTTCTATTGTATTAATTTTTCATTTATTATCTCATATCTTTGTTCTCGGTTTAGTTTGTTCCTATTTGTTTTTGTGAATGTGTGTTTGTGCTATTTATGTGTATGTGTGTGTGTGCATGCACATGTGTACTCATGTGGAAAAAATATTGGATATTTTCTTTTATTGAGCTCCATCTCACTGTACCTGGAGCTCACCAATTGAGCAATACTGGCTGGCCAGCAAGCTTCAGAGCTCCTCCTGACTCTGCCTGTATGTTCCTGGGATTATATGCATTCTCTGCCACATCTAGCTTTTTACATGGGTTTGGGGATTCAAGCACAGCTGCTCATGCCTGGTCACTACACAGGTTACTGACTGGATCTCTTCCTACCTCATCCCCATTGTTTTGGTTCTTGTATAAAGCTATCTTATTGATTTGAAATCTTTTTGTAGCATAGGTGGCACATGTGTAGAGGTCAGAGGATGACTTCCAGGAATCTCCAAGTGTTCCGAGGATCCGACTCAGGTTGTCAGTCTTGGCAGGCTAACACCTTTGTCTTCTAAGCCCTCCTGCTTGCCTTGACTCCTAAGTTTACCTTGTTGTAATGGAAGGAAATTATATTTGATTTCATTCTTTGTATTGTTTTGTTGTTTTTATTTCATTCTTTGTAAACTTGAAACTTGTATGGCCTAACCAGTGATCTAACCCAGAGAATGTTCTGAGGAGACTTGAGGAGAGCATACAAGATGATTTGGGTGGGGTGTTCTGTTACACCTGGGAAGGCAAGTAGGTTTGAATCATTTACATTCACCGTTTCCCTGTTCATCTTCAATCTGTAGGTCACTGAAGTCTTTTGAAAGCTTCATCTGCAGTTGAGCCCCATTTCCCCCTTCAGTTGTAGCAGTCCTTGCTTCATGTGTTCCATCCTTTTGATGAATTGATTCCACCTAATACTGTTGTTCCTTGTGTCATGTAATGTATAGAGTTCCGCACACATCTGAAGTTGCTAGAAATATCCTAGCTCTCATCATTTTATACTTTATATGTCTCTGTACCAACTCTTTATTTTCATTATGTTTGTGTCTGTAGACAGGCTATAGTTAGATCATATTTTTAAAATCCATTTCTCTAGTATCTACTTTTTCAAATTAGGGAATTAAAAATTCTTTTTTTAATTTAAAAATTACTGATAAGAGAGGGACTTCTGCCAAGTTCCCATTTTCTATGTCTTCTTTGTTCATTAACATCTTTAGTAGTGATGTTTGTGTATCTGTGTGTACATATACAGACATTTAATAGATACTGAGTACTGAAGAAGTCAATACTGAATTTTACATTATACATCTGTTTTTAAGTTGAGTGTATAGTTTAAATCTTAAAAACGTAGCATATAAGATAACTATTCTTTGAAGGAGAAGATTTATTCTTTAAAGGATATGGTTTATTCTGAGCAAAGTATGAATGAATGACCATGGCCCAGGAATATCAGTTCAAGTTACTCGAGACTTTTTCCACTGTGGAAGGAAGAGGTTATGTGACCTTTTATAGTCACTGAACAAAAAACAAAAACCAAAACCGTTAAGACACTCCCGTTAGTCCACTTACCGACTCCACAGATGGGTACATAGCTGTTAATACCCATCTCTTTAATAGGTTTCAGATGTCACAAGATTTTAAACTTTAGAGTTAGTAGAAATGAGAGGTCACTATGCTTAATGACACAGTCCAAGAATTTTGCTTAGTTACCAGGTCATTAAGTAGTAAATGGCTATTAAAGGGGCTAAAGGGCTGGAGAGATGGCTCAGGAAAGTGCTTACCTTGCAAACGTGACCCCTAATACTCCTTTCAGAAAGCTGGGTATGGTGGTGTGTTCCCAGCACTGGGAAGTTAAAGAAGGTACCAGGGGCCTGGTGGCCAGCTACCCTAACCTACTTGATGAACTCCAGTCTAGTGAGGAACTGTCTCATTAGCGTGTGTGGCGCCTGAAGAAAGACAACCAAGGTTGACCTGGCCTCCACATGCATGTGGGCATGTGTGCAATGCATTGTGAACATACAACAGTGAACTGAAGGTGGTCCTAGATAATGTTAGCTCTCAATGGTTGTCTTATACGTCTGTATGGTCTTACTGTTGTAGACAGGCAAAATAGTCTGCAGGACTATCTTCAGAATGAATGTTTCCGTTTTCAGAGAACTTCCACTCACACCCAGAAACCCAGGTAGAATGAAAGCTGTAAGATCTGCAGCACTTTCGATGCTGACAACTCTCACAGCATTCCCATTGGTACATGTGATGTGTGTGTGCACATGTATGCAGGTATGCTGGATAACAGATTGCTGCACAGTCACAACTGGCTAGGAACTTGAATCCTGTTTACACAGAAACTCAACACTGCCATTTACAAAGGCATGCCTGCCCCACTTCCAGTGCTAAAGCTTTTGGGTTAAACCAACAGTGTTCTTATTTAATGAGGATTGCAAAAGAAAGCCACATGAACTTGGAAAGCATTTGGGTTACTTCCTATATTTTCCTATATAGTCTGTTTTGCTTTAAAACAAGTAGAATTCATTTACAAACTACTTTTGAAAGTACTAGTCAGAGGCAGAAAATAAATACATACAACACAGGCAGATGCAGAGATCTGACAGGTCTCATCTAAAACTTTTAGCCAGGTGTCAGGTGCCACAATACAAGTTTCACTAGTTTGGAAAAGAATAGCTGAGTCTTAAGTTGTTTCTAGTATACAGAAGCTCATATACTTAATGCCTATTATCTACATTTGTGAGAAAGACAAATTACTTGTCAGTTTTTAAAAAATGCCTTTCTGATGAGTATTATTCCTTCCCTACAAGGAGTTTGGAGTCTGAGTTGTATGTGTTGCCACTCATAAATCTTATTGATGGATGAAGACTAAAGTTTTTGGGAGTGACCAAGGAGCTTTAACAGCTGTCTGAATATCTCCAAACTCTGTCAGGTGATTAGCAGATAGCCTATTGTTTAGTTCTGATTTGCTTTTTTTTTTTTTTTAACAGCTTCAGGTAATTATTGTTCAGTGGTGCCAAAGTTCTTTGTGAGCAAAAGAGTCAAAAGTTAAGGTGACTGGGGAGTTATAGCTGGGAGGAAAATGTTTTGGGACAAGTGAACAAGAGTGATGGAGGGGTGTTGGAGATTTGGAGGGGAGTAGATGGGGATGAACTGAAGATCGAAAGTTACAAGACGAGGAGAAGCAGAAGCAGGGTAAAGGAAAAGCTCTCCTGGGAATTTGAATTTGGAGAGAGCTCAAGTTTTCTGAAGGAGTCACTAGTGTCTGACACCACCTTATAAAAGGGTGCCCAGAAAATGTGGCAGTGTTAGCAGAACACATACATGGTCTATAGTAGTTCATAACGTTTGGAGGCTGGGGCTGCACAGAGTTCCTGGTACGTATGGAGTAAGTATGAGCTGAGTTTGATCCATACTGTGGAGGGTGGTTTCGGTTGCTATGAGAGGGGCACTCAAAGAGCACAAAGTTGTCAGGCATTGTAGGTCATGTCTGTAATGATGTGGATGAGGCAAAGATTCAGGAGTAAAAGCCAACCTGAGCTGCAGAGTGAGACCCAAAGCAACACTATCAACAAGACTATTTCTAGCAATAGTAAACTTCAAAAACTAGATATACCTGTCAACTGACTTACTATAAACCAGAATTTTAGGATGCAAGAGGAATCTTCACAAGAGGGTGCAAAAATACAGCCCTGCCAAACTTCTTGAGGTACTTTATAAAGATAGCCAATGGAAAGAAGTTTTGAGACCTACTGTAGTCAATACCTAGCTGAAAGTGGTTAGGACTCAGATTTCTGACTAGCCTTTCAGTTGGCTGTGTTTACACAAGCTTGATCACCTGTGTGCCCTGATAGAAAACAAACTCTGTGAGCACACGTGGTGGCGCACGCCTTTAATCCCAGCACTTGGGAGGCAGAGGCAGGCGGATTTCTGAGTTCGAGGCCAGCCTGGTCTACAGAGTGAGTTCCAGGACAGCCAGATATACACAGAGAAACCCTGTCTCGAAAAACCAAAAACAAAACAAAACAAAACAAAACAAAACAAAACAAAAAAAACGAAAAAAAGGAATAGTTTCTGGGAGGGAACAATCAATCTAATGTTCCCTCCCAAACCAAGGAATTAACTTAAAATTTTTTTCTTCTGCTACTCTAAACTTGGGAATGAAGAAGCACAATGGTTTTGCTGCCTTAAAAAAACAAAACAAAACAAACAAAAAAACGGTTTCACTGTAGCTCTGGCTGTCCTAGAACTCACTCTGTAGACCAGGCTAGCCTCAAACACACAAGAGATCCATCTGCCTACCCATCCCAAATGCTGGAATTAAAGAAGCATAGTAGACAGAGTGGACAGTGTTTGCTGTCAATTTTGACACCTGCCAGTATTTCTAGGACTCTGGCAACCTATAGAGTAAATGGGATGTCCCAGAGATGCTGTTGTCGTCACCCAAAACTATAGACTGGGTCTTGCTATGTAGTCTTTGTGACCTGAAATGCAGCTCATTATGTAAACCAGGCTGGACTGCAACTTGTGATCTTCCCTTTCGTCTGGGAATACAGAGCTTACTCTTCATAGCTCATAATTGCATGGATCCCTGTAATAAACAGCTGATTTTAAAGAGAAAACCTAAGTAATAGTATGTGTGCCTGCTGCATACTCAGGGAAAGATGGGAACTTTCTTTTCCCTTTGGTTCACTTGATTGGTTTCGAGAATACTATTTGATTCATTTCTAGAATACCCATTGATTCATATATTCTTGTGTATCTCCTAGTTACCTTTAAACAAGACTTAATTTTATTTTTCTTATATAAAAACCAGATGTAGTAGCCACAGCTGGACCAAATTGAGACTCTGGTGTCGGTTTTCACAAGATAGTCAGTGAATTCCTGGTAATAAACAGTCTTTCTTCAGAGGTGGAGGGTCAAGTAGTTATAGATTTCAGAGATGGCATCAAAGGTATTAGGGTTCTCTAGAGAGATATAACTGATAGAATGAATATATATTCTAACATTCATTTTGTAGATAGATTATATAAAGGGGATTTATTGTAATATATTCATTCTATATAAAAATATAGAAAGGAAGTTTATTAGAATGGCTTATAGTCTGTGGTCCAGCTAGACCAATAAGGCTATGTGGGTAGACATTCTTCCTCTTCAAAGTTAATTTCACAAACTAAACTTTAAAACTCTCTCAGGGTGACTGGAGAGATGGCTCAGCACTTAAGAGCACTGACTGCTCTTCCAAAGATCTTGAGTTCAATTCCCAGCAACCACATGGTGGCTCACGACCATCTGTAATGGGATTTGGTGCCCTCTCGGTGTATCTGAAGACAGCTACAGAACTCATATACATAAAATAAATATTGCAAGGCTAGCCTCCTGTGGTCACACCTACCTTACAGTTACCTTGTAACCTTATAAGTACTGGAATTACAGGTGCATGCCACCAAGTCTATTGGTCAGAAACTTTATACATTATGTGCCTGTTAATAGAGAAAACCTTTCTCATGGTTTAATTTTAATTTTGTTGTTGTATAGACAGGCTCTCTGTAGCTTAGATTGGCCTTGAGCAATCTTGTCACAGTGTCTTTGACTGCTAGGATTATAGTTATAAACCACCATGGTTAGTTTCGTAGTGTGTGTATGGGGGTGGTGGTGTTTTTTCTGCACATGTATGTCTGTGTACCACATGTGTGCTTTGTGTCTGAAAGGGCCAGCAGAGGACTTCAAGATTCCCTGGAACTGGAGTTATAGGTAGTTGTTAGTCATCATGTAGTTGCTGGGAATTAAACTCAAGACCCCTGGAAGAGCAGCCAATGCTTTTAACTGCTGAATCATTTCTCTGGCTACAATAATATTTCTTTATCTATTTGAAACAGATAACAGGGTACTCTTAAGTTGAAAATAATATAAATATCAAAGTGAGTTGATTTTAGGTAACCAAGTATTTTATTTATTAAACTCTCCCATGTGTGCAACATATGTGCACATGTGTGTGTATTTGTGTGTGTGTGTGTGTTGTGGTAAGTGTGTTGAGTTTGTGTGTTCTTGTCCATTGATATAAAATCAGGATGTTTGTTTTTAGGCCAGGCACAATAGCATGATAGCACATACCTGTAATCCTAGCACTTGGGAGATGGAGGAGGATCAGGAATATGAGGTCAGCTCATCTAAACAGTATTTGAGGCCAGTCTGGGCTCTGTGAAACCCTGCCTCAGAAAACCAAAAGGTTTTGTATTGTTTTGAGACAAGGTCCTTCTCTGTAGCTATGTTGACTTTGATCTCACTATGTGCTGAAGACTGGTCTCAAACTCAAGATAACCCTTCTCTCTCAGCCTTCTAAGAGCTGCCATTGTATGTGTGTACCACCATGCTTGGCTCTATTCTTGAACTATTCTTGAACATTTTGCAGAGAGTAAATTGTATTAAGCACAAAGACATTAATTGCTTTGGTTGTTTTTGCTTTCCAATTATTGCCATGTGATTATATTGTAAAAGTATTTTTTTTAAAAGGTTAATTCATTTTATTTATATGAGTACACTGGTGTGTCAGACACATCAGAAGATGGCATCAGATTCTGTTATTGATGGTTGTGAGCCACCATGTGGTTGCTGGGAATTGAACTCAGGACCTCTGGAATATCAGTCAGTACTCTTAACCACTGAGCCATCTCCCTAGCCTGTAAAAGCATTTTTAAAAGGTAATTTCCATTCAGTCCTTTATGATGGTTAGCATTATACCTAAAAAGGCAACATAGAATGTCTGGTTTCTAAACAGATGACAGGAGAAAGGCAAATTTACAAGCCTACACACTTTTAGTAGACTTCTGTCCTTGACTTGAGCAGCAATTTAGGCTATCTATGGAGCTACTGTCTTTCAACCTTCTCCCTGATTCAGCCTTAAGTAAAGTAAATCAGAAAGGCACCATATCAACATTTCCTTCATAGCTTTCAAAAATATTAAATTATTATACTTTACAAAGTGTTTGGAAATCCCAAGGACCTTACTTAACCAGCATGATTTCGTATTTGGTCGCTTGAAAAGAAAAGTTGCTATAAAACCTCAATTTTAAAAACAAAATGCATTTGTGTACATGCATACATACATGTGTTTGTGAGTAAAAGTCTGTGTGTGCACACACTTGTGTGCTTTCAGGTGACCAGAAGAGGTGTTTGGTGTTTTCCTCTCTTTCTGTCCCTTTGAGGGAGAGTCTTGCACTAAACCTGGACCTTGTGTTATCTCCAATAGGATGGAAGTCCGAAGGCTCCAGATCATGTAGAAATGGGGTTCCACAGGTGATGCTCAGCTTGTTCCCTAGGTGCTAGAATCAGAATTCAGAGTCTCATGATTGCTCAATAAGTGTTCTTAATCTCTGATCCTATCTCTTCAGCACTCAAGTCAAATATTTCAGCTAAGAATGGGTAGCGTGAAAGCCTCAAGCCTCTTGAAACTCATGGGATCTTATTTAGTCTTCTAAGTTTATGCTTAGGTCGGAATTCATAAGCAGAGTATCACTTCCTTAACTGTTGAAGTGAACTAAGAGGGTTGATTCTTTTGGACTGATAAATGTAATTCCTATAAGCTAAGCATGATGGTATACTTAACTCCTGAAACCCCAGCACTTAGGCCATAGAGCAGAAGGACTGGGATTTCAGTGGCATGCTTGGCTTCATAGCAACTCAAGGCCATCCTGGGCTTCATAAGACTTTGTCTCAAAAATTAATTCCAAGTGGTGGCACACTGCTGCAGTCAACACTCTCTGGAGTCCGAGGTGGCCGTGTCTCCTGAGTTCGAGTCCAGCCTCTGCTTGCTCACAGCCCGGGGGGGGGATTATTTCCAACATAGCTTAATTAAGAGCAGAGGCTGGAAGGCCTGTGCTCTCCCATTACTGCTTGCTGAAAAAATCCATTACCATCCCAAGGCTGGAAGAAAGTATCTAAGAAGGGGAAGGTCTCTTGCCCAAGGCCAAGAACACTGGCACCAGGCATACATGGGATGCATACACATCCCTGCAGAGAGAACGCTCTTAGAATCTTCCTGGGCAAAGTGCTTGCTGTATAAGCAGAAAAACCTAAGGAGATCTTTGGAGGCCATAGTTTTAAAGCCAGTTGTGCTAGCCTGTACTTGCAATGCTGAAGCAGTAGAGACACGCAGATCCCTGGTGCCTGGTGGCCAGCCAGTCTAGCATATTCAGCGAGGCTCAGGCCAATGAGCCCCTTTCTCCAAACTCAAGGTGAATGATGCCTCTAGCTTCTATCTAATACACACATACACAATTTAAAAATGATATGCTAAATGTATTTGGTAGTTTTATTCATTATACTTACCAAAACATTAAAAAATAAGAATGTTCTTAAAGTGATGGAGCAATACTGAACACTATAAAGGAACAACTATTGATGCATTCAACATGTGTGTATCTCCAATTCATTCTGCTGAGTAAAGGAAGCTAGAACCAAAAGGCTTTTTATGGCACAACTCCATTTCATTGTATACTAGAATAGGCAAAGCTAAGTGGAAGCCAGATTCGTGACTACCACGAGTTGCAGTAGGGAGCCACAGACCACAGGAGTGCTAAATGGGAGTTTGAGACATCATGGAATCATTCTCTACTTTACCCGTAAGCATGTAAAATTGCAGAATTGTACCCCCAAAATACATTTTCCCCATAAAATCAATTTCCAACATTTTAAAGATGATCCTAAAAGAACAGTAAGCTCTACAACATTCAAATAAGCAGAGTTAAACAAAATGCAAAGGCAACATAGTGAACTAATTGTAACCAAGAGACCTCATTAAAAAAATCAGAAAATCCACAGATTGGAAGGTGAAATCCACAGTGCACATAACGACACGGAATCAACATTCAGCAAATGCAAGTGTTTTGTAAGTCAAGAAGAAAGACCTGGGTAACTCATAAATTAGCAAAATAATAGTAGCCAACACAGAAGAGGAAACCAAGTAATGTACAAAATGTCTGGCTGAAATCAGAGGAATGCAAAGGAAACCAGGAGGACATGTCACATGCCTCAGGGTGCAAACAGGCAAAGCCCATCC